>CM022955.1:47501274-47652027 GCA_012931725.1 Litsea cubeba
CATTGTAGAATCAGCCTAAATATCATGAATCAGCCCATTAAGTGCTTCTTTGATCTTCTTGGATCTTGCTTTAGTAATAGGCCCAACTGGAACATGTAATGGATCCTTTAATGGTGCTTGTTGATTATCATCAAAGGACCTCTTAATCCAGTGTCCCCACCATGGATTTGAAAAAATTCGATTGGTCTAGATTGTGTATAAGGGCTTGGATTACCCTACTAAGCAAATGGTAGAATCTTTCTGTGGTGGGCGGTTTACACAGAAGACAGCGGATGAAGCATGAACATTTTTGGAAGAAACCGCTAAAAACACATTGCAGTGGGTACCTATCAAGAGGGAGCCTATCAAACCCACCATTCCTGAAAAAGGGGGGATGTTCAAGATTGAACCCAAAATTGAGGCAGAGGACAAATTGGCCATACTGGTGAGGAGAATAGAGGCCTTAGAACTGAACCAAAAGCCCACTCCAAATACTTTGGAGTCATTAAAATATAATCAGGCCATGAATGGAGGGATTGACCCAACAACTTTGGGTCAGACCGAGTCTATTGAGGAGGTGAATGCGCTTTATCAAAACACTCGTTTTGATAATCATTAGAGGTATGACCCATACTCCAACACATACAATCCAGGTTGGAGGGATAATCCGAATTTTTCTTGGACCAAGGGTCCAACTCAGGGTGGCCCATCACAATCACATCAATTTCAGCTCATTCAATCTCAGTCCAATGCCCCACCGGTTTCCAAAAGCCCAATTTCACCCCCAATCCGCAAAATCAGTGAATAGATTCTCTTGAGGAAACCATGAAACTGTTAGCTCAGAATACCCTCCAGTTCCAGCAAAGCACTGTTCAGAGCTTGAATGCTAACACACAATCAATTGCAAAACTGGAATATCAGATGGGCCAACTGGCCAACTCCATTAGTGCCAGAGACAAAGGAACCTTCCCTAGTCAACCCGAACCTAATCCTAAGGGCCAAGTTGTTCATGATCCTAAAGGAAAAGGCCCGGAACAAGTCCAATCCATTATCACTCTTAGGTCGGGTGCACAAGTTGATAACAAGGTGGAACTTCCCAAGGAACCTGAGGAAGAATCCAGTGAGATAGTGGAAATTGAGGAACCAAGTGTGAATGTTGAACCCATATTAGAACCAGAGAACCCAGTCAATGTTGAACCATAACCTAGTGAGCCCACTTCTTGGACCTATGTTCCCAAGGCACCATACCCACAGAGGCTAGGCCCAACAAAATAAACTATTCAGTTAGATAAAATGCTAGAAGTGTTCAAACAAGTGAGGATCAATATCCCCCTACTTGAGGCTATCCAACAGATTCCGGCCTATGCTAAATTTCTGAAGGACCTTTGCACCTTCAAAAGGACTACCAATGTGCCCAAGAAGGCTTTTCTAGCCCAGCAAGCTAGCTCAATCATTTCTTGTCCAACCCCAATCAAATATAAGGACCCAGGGTGTCCTACCATTTCTTGCCAGATAGGGAACCATCACATCGAGAAAGCATTGCTAGACTTGGGTGCTAGTGTGAACCTTCTTCCATACTCTGTTTATGAAGAATTAGATTTGGGGGAGTTGAAAAAGATACATGTGACCTTGCAATTGGCTGATGTATCGATTCGATACCCCAAGGGGGTAGTCGAAGATGTTCTTATCAAAGTCGGAGACTTTGTGTTTCCTGTCGATTTTGATGTCTTGGATACCAGACACACATCTAGGCCTGAATCCAAAATTTTAGTAATTTTGGGACGACCATTAGCCACCTCCAATGTCTTGATCAATTGTAGGAATGGAGTGATGAAAATTTCTTTTGGGACCATGACAGTTCAAGTGAACATTTTTTATGTCAGTAAGCAACCTCCCGATGCTGATGATGGGGTTTTTGAAGTTAGTTACATTCATGAATTGGTGGAAAATCACTTATCTCATTTACGTATTCTCACATCCGCCGACCCCGGTAGTCCTAAGGCGATCCGCGAACATAGCGCCATCAGTTAACCAACTTCCATATTTCGGTAAACCGAACTTGAACTGTAGTGTTCACCGAACTCAGAATCTGAATTTTTTTACATCCAATTGTTTGGACCGAGAGGTAACCGAAGTATATGTCGGTTAACCGAAAATTCTCAGTGTTTTTGACATGAAAATGATTTTCTAAGAGGGTGTTTTTTTACATGGGAATCATGCGTGGTTTCTTGTTTAAATCAATCCAGAAAGTATTTTCAAAATATGAACTTAATATGCCTAAAATGATTTGCCTAAGATGATCTAGCTATGAAAAACAAGGCATCAAGAATCAAAATCAAAATTTTAATATAACGCATCCAAGTTTTAAAATCCAAAACTTGCGTGAAGAATATAGTTTGAAAGCTTTAAAACAATGCATGATAAAATTCAAGGATCTCAAGATTTTCGAAATCAATGCATGTGTGAAAATTCAAATGATGCTAAAATGAATATGCATCCATCAAATCGCAACACACAAAATCCTTAATAATTCTCAGTAAAGTGTTTTATACATGATATCCCCTTTTTTCTTCTATCTTTTTTTTTTCTTTTTTTGACATAATACCTTTAGACGCAATATGGGAGCACAAACTTGATGTCCCCCTTTTACAAACCTGCAACTCCTTTCTTTAAGTTGTTACCTTTGGTTACCCAAAAAACACTTCACCCAAACACTCGATGCATTCAATGAACCCCTATATAAACGGAGCACTGTGTTGATTATTTTTAAAATTTCTTAACTGCCCCTTATATAAAAGTCTAAACTGATTATTTTTTGCAAAAGCCCATAAAATTATTCCAACTTTGGGGAAAAAAAACCAAAGGTTGCTTGATTCAATGAGAGCCCACTGATTTCTAAGATTTCGTAACTGCCCCTTCTTTAAGAGTTTAAGCTTGATTTTTTATTTTTTTTTTGTAAAAACCCATAAAATTATTCCAACTTTGGGGGGAAAAAAACCAAAGGTTGCTTGATTCAATGAGAGCCCACTGATTTCTAAGATTTCGTAACTGCCCCTTCTTTAAGAGTTTAAACTTGATTTTTTATTCCAACTTTGGGAGAAAAAACCAAAGGTTGCTTGATTCAATGAGAGTCTGGGGCTCCTATGATTGGTAGGTATTCAAGTGGATTTGGATGAGTAAGATTTGCCTTCAAAGCTACCAAGTTTTGCATGACTCAAATCTCTGAGGATTAGACCTAGAAAAATCCTGAGTTAAATGAGTGGAACAAATTAGAATTGTTCAAAATGAAGCCCTTTAGGTATATCGTTTATTCTCAAATTTTATGTTAAATGAGTTTATTTATCACATTTTTCAACAAACAGTTAAATGTGAGAACAACTCATATTGAGGTAAACTTTGAGGATACCCTATCTAACTAGATGTCATTTATTTTTAACAATTTTTACATCAATAGGGTGGGTCCCACTATATAGTTCTATTCTTTTAATTAAGGATTTCTCCTAGTTAAAGCCTAGGAAGATGCCTATTAAAATTAAATTGTCAGCTGCTGAAAATAAACTCTCTGAGGGCACGTTTCTTTACCAAAACTTCTTACTGGAATTTATGCTGCCGAAGATTAAAATACAGTCATATGATAGCTTAAAAAGGCCCAGGATTTTGTATTTTTTTGTTCGAATTTTGAATTTCAACCATATGAAAAGTCCAAAATAGCTTTTTATATTTTCTGAATTCCATGGCATCTTTGAATGTTGAAGTTAAGAGGAAGATTTAGGAACAGCTTTCGGAGAATTTATAACATGAAATCTTAAAAATTCAATAAAGCTATTTTTCTTGTAGTGACAGGCCCTATATTTTACACCAAAGTAGTACAAGTTGACCCAAATTTGTGATCTGCCGCCTGGGTCTGAGGAGTGAAAACCCTCAATATAATTAGGGGGTTCCACTTGCGACTGGGTGCCCCTCCAGCCCACTGATTGGTTGCACCCAGGTGGGCCCATTCTAAATAGGAGGTTCCCTCTCCCATCTCTCTCTCTCCACCTTGGTGCGCGAGAAGATGATACTCCACCAGAGTCCTACAATACGACGGTACGAATGTGGGTCCCTTGTTCTTATCACACATTTTTGCCGGGCCAAATCCAAATGCAGTACCATGTCCGTGAGGCTGCCACACGCATATGTACCAATTCCTTTTCTGCTGAGGAGACCGGGAGACTGAGACTGGTTCAAATATCTTTTCAGGTCATATATAGTACAAGAAGGGCATGGTGACAAGACCCAGGTTCCATCGCACTTAAGAGCTGTATTCTCACACAAGAGGTCCAGAGACCAGTATCTATCTCAAACGCAATCTTTCAAACCTTCCAAACCTCGGAACTGGACCCCTGTTTGGGCGGACACATGAGGGGGGCCCCTCATATGTGCTCCCCCTGTATGGTCCAAACAGGGTTTCCCTGTTTGAATCAGTTTCCTCCCACCCCGGCCCCTTACCTATAGATCTATCTAATCTTTCTCTGGTTCAAGGCTCTACCTGCTCTACCATCAGAATCTCAATCATTCAATGAAAGTACCACTGCAATGGCTGTTGTACACCTAAAAAACTTATAATGAAAGCATTCATTATGAGCCTACTAAACTTTTGTACGACTTACAATGTAATACACATTGGCTACCACTTCCACCCAGTCATCTCAAGCTTACCCATCGAAAATAGCTTCCCTCTTCGGTCACTTCGACTCGGGGAAAAGGTACGGCCCCTCTCTCTCTCAATATATATATCTCTCTCGGCAAAAAAAATTTATATATATATATATATATATGAAAATATTCAATTGCATCAATCTCTCAAAAGGGGAGTGTTAACTCCCCTTTTAGTAGTTGACACTTTTTAAAGGGGGGTGTCCCTCATAAAACATGGTGAGAGATGGATGCACTTGAATATTTTTCATATATATATATATATATGCCAGTCCACACCTGGCTTATCTTTATATTTACAGAAAAAACACTAATCATTTTCCTAGAATTTTTCACAAAAGTAAGAAGATTGCTGACCGTGGTGGTGAAACAGCTATTGCCCCCTGCTAAAATCCGAAAGGTCAAAAACTTTTAGGCCGGATAGGTAAATAAGAGTCCTGCTACATGGACTAACTCATGGACTAACTCCATGAGTTAGTCCATGTAGACTTTTTGGGTAAATAATGTTTGAACCAATTATCTAATCATTATTATAGTAAAAACTTGATTTCATTTACTTGGGTAGTTTTTTTTTTTTTTCTGAAGAGAATCAATATGTGATTCGTTGCTCTCTTGCTGTGGACATAAGTGGTTTTGTCGAACCACGTAAAATCCTCGTTTGTCTCTTTGTGTGGCATGATTAATTGGTAATCCCTAAGGGTAGCTCAGTTGGCCTAAGAACACGGTTTGCTCTTGAAAGTTGAGATTTCAAAACTGCGCTACTACACTGAGGTCACAGAGAATTTACTCGGCTTCCCTTGGGCCTGTAGGGATTAGTCCGTCCCAAGGGGCTGGAACACCCTCCGTTATAAAAGAAAAAAAGTTAGTTCTTTTTTTTAAATAATAAATAAAATTTCTATAAGTTTTTTCACATGTTAGGTAATTTGAATATAATGAAATTAGAAGTGACAATCATTCAAAATAATCAAGTGAAAATTTTATTTTTTATTTTATGACCAATAAAAATCTGGAGTTAGGAGTTTCCAAGGTGATAATCATGTTAACGTACATATGGTGGGTCACATTCATTGGTCCTGTTTCACATTATTGGCCTAATGGCCTATTTCTTTCTTATAATTTATTACAAGAATTTGGGATGCAGGTGTTCTTTTGGAGATGATGTAATGACTTCTCCTCTCTAGCTAAATAAAAGGTATCAGGTGACACGTTGGAATTCCTCACTTTGCTTTTTGTTGAAATTTCAAATTCTCCATGAGGACAATTTTTTTGGAGAATTTGAAATTCTCCATACATGAATTTTTGGAATTCTGAAAAAGAAAAAATAAAGGCCGTAAAGCAATTTTATTTAATTTTTTTAGGGTGTTGCATTCAATTGTAAAGATATTCCAATGGTCAAGTGTGCTACACATGGATCAAAATCTCGGCCGATACCGGTTTATATCAGCCGATATGAACCAGTATTGGCACATACCGGAATGATATTTTGTTGCGATGCTGGAGTCGATATCATAGGACAAAATATGGGCCGAGATATTGGTCAAACCGATATGAAAATATCGGCCGAGATGGAGTAATGGTAAAAAAAACCCCAATTTTTTGTAACTTTTTCCCTATTCCCCCACCTTCTCCCCTCCCCCCATCTCCTTAAAGCAGCCATGTCTCCATAGCTCATTCTCTTGCATAATTCCAAATTCCAACGCTATTTCTTGAAGAAATCATTTTATTTGGTAAGAGAAAATCAACTTAACTCCCGTACTTTTACTATTATATATGTATTTTTTATTTTTAGATAAAGTAAAGAAATGAATGAAAAGATCATTTGCATGTCATTTTTGGCTTTGTGTTGTGTTCTTCACTTAGATTTACACACTTACATGCTAGATCTACTTATATACATGATTTTGGGAGTAGAAAAATGGTTTTTTTTTTTTAACCTTCTACTTTTTAAAAAGATAATTGTTGGAGTATTTATGATACTAAATAGTAAATACTAATGGCTTATTAATAGTGTATACATAATTGATATGTTATCTTTATTTTTTTTTATTTTAAACTAATAAATTGATCATGAGCAAAATAATGGTTGCATTATAAGAAATACTGGAGAAGACATCGAACAACGACACATACAAGACTCATAACTTAATGTGACTGATATTTTCATTTATTGTTGTTATTAATGGAAAATTCTTTTTCCTGTATTTCTAATATTCTAGATTTTTTGGGCATTTTTGCGAATTTTACCGCGACGGACTGATAACTACGACTGATATCAATATCATATTGATTTTTTATCCCGGCTGATACCACTATCGATGCCGCGATTTTAAACTATGGTGGTACATAAGAAATGTCCCTCTCCCGGAAAAAAAAAACTGCACGGACCTATTGGGCCCAAATTGGATTCAATCAAGCAAACAATCAAGTTTCGACAATACGACTTTTGGTTGGCCTCGCTAACTCGATGTTATGCCTTTTGGCCTATAGCTCAAGTGAAGTGATGAACCTCCTCTCACTGCAATTCGAAGTCAACGAATGCGACTAATTAATGGCTCAAAACTCAATATGAAAACTGGACCAGTACTATTTCCATAAGACAGACCCAACCTCAACACCTTCATAGTAATTGGTAACATTTGACCGGTTTGATCAAGGTCAAACAAGTTTCCAGGGGCCTATCAAATGTGGGCCCTACAAAAGGAGATTTTGATCTAATGATATCTTGTGGTACAAATTCCCACCATTGAATAACTGATGTCGTAAGGAGAAGGAAGAACTTTAGTCATTTCATCCAAATCCGATGGCAAATGAAGAAATACTGATAAAAGTAGTAAAAGCCATCATGAGGTCGACTCCACAAAAATCAGAAATTGATCCAAGATCAATTGTGATGGGCTCGCTTTTTCGCTCGCGGGACTACCGGGGTCAGCAGACGTGAGAGTTTGTGGGGTCCAACCCTTTAGTGATCGGAGACAAAGCGAACATTAATTTTTTTTGTACGGGTATGCCAGATTTTCTACTCTACTTAGAATTGACAAGTGGTGGTCTGTAGAACTTCACAAGTAGAAAAGAAAATCAAATTTTTTTCTAGTTTTCATTGCACATATATTTAAGAAAAGAGACATGATTTATTTTGAATACCATGAAAGGTGGTTTTTGCTGCGAAAGACGATTTACAATTCTTATAAAAAAGGAAAGACAAATACAATGAGTTGTGATTTTATATCTTTTAAAAAAAATACAAAATACAAAATACAATGAAAATCAAGAAAATGGGATCTAACTTCTCAGGAGATTGTGGGGACTAGTTTAGATTAACGATCGCAAGTCGTGTATGCACTTCACCATCAACCTTTGGATGAGAAAAGATGATGCTTTTGATTCGCTTGGCTTTGCTTAAACCTCAGTTTTTTAGAGGATAAAGACCAAGATGATGTCTTATATCTAATAAAAAGCTAAGTAGACGGGCTAAAAAGCAACGTCTAAGCTATGAGGACAAAAGGAGAAGGCCTTGGGGGTGGCTCCCCAAGGGACTTTGGTCACCTTGTGGTGGTCGGTGCAGGACTTCTTCAACAGAGGAGAGGTTGTTGTTGGAGTGTTGTAGCAACGTTGCATATTTTTTTCTAGGATTTGCACTCCTTTTCTTCTTGGACTGACCTCCTTTTATAGGCTTTTGGTGGCTATGAGGAGGGTTTATGAGATTTTAAATGCTTTAATTGCATTAATGCTCCATGATGTAAGGAGTTACAAGTTTTTAATTTGCATTTTTGTAACTCATTTTTCTTGACTTTTGATTGACTGTTGGAGAATAATGGGCTTTTAATTGCCTTTAAACTCCATGATGGGAGGGGTTATATGGTTGAATGTCATGGTTGCACTTGACTTGTAACTCCCATTTCTTGGCTTCTGATTGGGTCGTCCAAAATAATGAGTAAATGACCAAATTAATTTATCATAAAACGGGTCATTAACTGCATTAAATGGTCGCCAAAGCGTTTGAAGAGTCGTGGGCCGCGCCACGTCTTTTGAAATTCTTCTTGCAATGTAGGATGCTTGATTGCGATGGATCTTCGTGCCGATTGATGTCGGATGATCATATTATTTCAGACATTAATTGCTACCAGTGGGCTGGTGATAAGTCCTTAAAAATGCATAATTTCATCATCATTTTAGAGAAATGAAGGACTTAATAATCAAATCATGCACCATTTTAGTAAAAAAATCATGATTCTATGTTTTTGGGCATCAAAGTCTGAATTCGAGTCAAAATTCATTGAAAAATCGCATTTTCACATAAAATCATGAATTTCTCTTTTTCTTTTTTTTTTTTTTTGCTTAAAGGTTAATTTGTATTGATAGAAAAGAAAAGAACCGGGTAAGAAGCCCCCAAAGATTACAAAAATCCATCCCAAAGGACAGAGAGCAATCCAAAAAAGCCATCCCAGAAGTACAGAAGAGACAAACAGAAAATATAGGGAGCACAGGATGAACAAGGAAGAGTGCACTTGGCACTGCAAGAAATCGCAGCACTACCAGCAGAGGGAAACAGCCAGAAGATTGAGAGAGCTAAGCACAGTACCCTCTCCCCTCCAGACCACAGCACAGGAGAGAAAAGAACACTTCATGCCAGGGAGAAGCAGCCAGCAGTACAAAGCAATTCAGCGCACTGCTCAAGCAGGGCACACAGAATAACACCAAAGAAGACAGCTACAAACTTCCAGCTGAGGAACAATTTGCAGAAGAGCAGCCAACAACACTACAAACAACTGCATCCGCCACAGTAAACAGCTGCACCACTCAGAAGATCCCAGAAGCTCAAAATAAAAGAAAGAAACAAACCCAGGACGGCCCAAAGAAAAGGAAAAGGATGAAGTATCAGTTTTTTTTTTTATTTTTTTAACTATAATGTTTACAATTCTCATATAGTAGAATTAGTCAAAAAATATATAAACATCTGAAGAGACCGACCAGAAAAAGGTCTGCTGATAGAACTGAGGGAGGAAGAAAGGAGCTCTTTCAGGAATATCTTAACCTTCGTCTGAGAGGCATTGAAAGTCATAAGTTTCTCATAACTTTTGATTCGCACATGAAATGATGAATTTTCATTGCACCATTGATTTAATTAAAGAAAACTTGATAAAATGGTGACATTTTATGCATCTATTTAGTGTGAATAGGGGCCCACATCTTGTATCATTCCTTTCCTATATGACTAGATTATTCTTTGATCTTTGCTTTCAATTTTGTAGGGAATTTCAGAAATTGGGGCCCGCGAAAGAGAATTAATGAAGCAAATGCACCATGGGACCCATCTACTTTTGGCATAAATTCAAAGGTAGGGGTGGCCATGGCAGGGTCCGCTCTCATATGCAAAAATTCAGATTTAATCTCTTGAAGATAAGTTCTAGATTTGTGGGCCATGTGATGAGGTGTCCTATGTACTCTCCAACAAATATTTCTTACATGTCATGATGGATGGCCAAGATTCAAAATAAAACAAGAGAAGAAAAGAAAAAAAAAAGAGTACAAAAAGATACGGACGTCCATGCATTGGACGTTCCATATTGTGTGCACCATAATGGGGCCTACTTCCTTGGTTGCAATGAAATTATTTTCAGATTTGAGGGTGTCTTTTCAAGAGAGAAAGTTGGCCCATCTAAAGAGATTTTTCAAAACATGAAGAGTTGTAAAGAAATAGAAGATCTTACTAAGCAATCCAAGTTGAAAACAAATTCAAAGAGTGCAAGATTTTAGCACTAAGTTGTTAAATTTATCTCCAAAAAGATAGGCCTCAAGATTTAAAGCTTGCAACAAGAATTATCCTAAGACATCACACCGCCAAGCCCTCCATACCAAGCATTCACACGTCCAAGATGGGTGGGGACCACATGCATCCAAGATTTGTTTCAAATCTGAAATTTCAGATTTAAATTGTTTCTTAGCCAAGTAAGTGGGACCCTTTTCAAGAGAAGCAAGCTACAATGAGAGTTTAAATTGAGAAGGATTTTTGGTGGCAAGCCAATCAACAATATTGGAACTCCAAGATTGTTCAATCACAACCCTCCAAACCCAAATCCCAATCCCTTGCAACTAATGTCACGCCCCGAAATCGGGCCCTGCAGTGATCCGACCTCGGGGTGCGAAATTTTGGGATAATTTGAAACTTTTTGTTGTATTTCCCAAGATCCGCGTGAATGAGGATAATCAAATTCCATCATAATCAGAGTATATTTTCGCGGAAGCTAAACATGGTGTTACGACTCGGAATCCGTGGCCATCGGGTTCCGTGTCGCACGCAGCCAATATTATAAAGCCATCACATAATCAGACTGGCACAAGTCATATATCAAAACACACTGAGCTGGTAGTAACAAATCTATTATTTCCCACATATTCAATTTACAATTAACAAATGTCTTAATTACAAACCCAAAAGAAAAAGGCTAACAAAGCCATACGAATATCCAACTAGTGTCATACTACCCCAAGCGTTAGATACGAACTCCGGTGCCAAACTTGACAGCTGGATGATATCAGTGGGCAGCCTCTCACGTCAGACCGGCGGTCCCACCGCCTCCTCTGATCAAACACCTAAAAACAGAAAGAGAAGAAACTGGCACCAAACAAAAAGGGTCAAACACGATGGTCTGGCAAGCAAATAAACAAATAATATGAACCCAAAGCACACTCGTAAAACCTGATGAAATCATCGTAAAACCGAATAAATAGGCTAAACAATAATGACAATAAAGCATGCTAAAACGATCGAAAGACCGAACATAAATATCAAAACAAATAAAAGAACAGTATCAGATGTACGAATATCTCGAAAAGATAGAAGCCCGCATAAAACATTTAATAGTTGGTAATACCTTTCAAATCCTAAATAATGGCAACAATACGATGAAGGATCGATATTATAATCATTAACAATTTCAAAGTATGAAGAGTATAAACAACAAGAATCATAAAATAAGGTAATACACAGATAAAACATTGGCAACCACACATAGCTATATTCTCCTATTACCGAAGTAACAAGAGCAGACAGAAACGTAGCCACTGAACGTGGTACTAGAAATAGGATCAGAACCGTAGCCATACAAATGGGACCGGCAGATCAAAAATCAGAACCGTAGCCATACAAATGGGATCGGCAGATAAAACCGTTGCCATGGTCGGTACAGACAGAATCCAAGCTGCAGCTGGCGGACAAATTAAAGATCCCAAGTCGGGTGATCAGCCCGACAAGGTGACCTAAGCCTAGTGGTGCCTTTAGTTTTCAAAACTCGAACCGATACGAATCAAGCCATAATACTAATCCCTTTGGCTCAGGGGCTCACACCACATAGCTCTGGCCCCGTCTTGCCTCGAGGTTTTATTTTTGAAATCATAGCCTCTTTGGCTCATGGGCTCGCACTACAAAGCTCTGGCCCCGTCTTGCCTCGAGGTTTTTATTTTCAAATACTAATCTTAACAAGATAATAGTCTCATCAAATAAATCCCGAATGTGACGAACATACTCCAATCTCTTTTCAAATCGAATCGGAGAAAACATACGAATTTCGATGGTGAACCGTTCAAATACACATCAAAGTGATTTGTATAAAATCATACGGTCAATCCTTTCGAACATGGAAAGCCACATGATTTTATAGCAAATCACCGATGCTATTCGAATTAGTTTACCAAAGAGTGCAAATACAAATACCAACACATTTTTCTGACTTGAAATGGAATGGATAGTGGAGAATGACTTAATGCCTTGCCAAGGAACCATCCCAATGCACATTTAACCTTTAAACATTGATTAATAAAAAGTGTGTTTGATGCCAATGAAAATCCATAATATTTAAATGATACAGTGCGCATTGAGACTCGAACGATTCCCGGGTAATTTCACATACACTCATTCTCACATCATTCCCATTTCACAAATTTCCAAGTATCAAAAGTAATGTCAAAACTCTTAAAAACAGGCCCATAGCTGGCCTTAAACCGAGCCCAAACAGTCTACTCATTTAACCCAAAACAGCCCTTTAAACATGGCTCAAAACAATCCTTAAAACAGTCCAAAACTATTCCTTGAATGGCCCACAAAACAATTCTTAAAATCAGCCCAAAACTAATCTTTGAATGGCCTACAAAACAGATCTTAAAAACAGCCCAAAACAAATCTTTGAATGGCCCACCAAACAAGTTTTAAAACAGTCCAAAACTAATCCTTGAATGGCCCACCAAACAAGTTTTAAAACAGTCCAAAACTAATCCTTGAATGGCCCACAAAGTATATCTTAAAACAGCCCTTGAAAACTAACTTTGAATGGCCCACAAAACAGTTTTTTTTAGAACAACCCAAACTAGACCTTTAATGGCCCACAAAACAAGTTTTAAATCAACCCAAAACTGAACCTTTAATGGCCCACAAAACAGGTTTTACATCAGCCCAATATCAGGCCCTGAAATGGCCCAATATCAGGTCTTGGAATGGCTCAAAACTGATTTGAGCCAGGCCCAACAGTCCACTAAAAACAGCCCAAAATGCAACACAAGAATAGTCTCAGAACGGCCCTGGACAGGTCTGGGCTTCGCTCGAGCGACCCAGGGCCCGCTCGAGCGAAGCCCAGACAGTACCTGGTCCGCTCGAGCGGCCCACTGGGTCGCTCGAGCGGACTGGGCCCTGTCCAGTCCGCTGGAAGTGTATAAATGCACTCTCTTGTGCATTTTTTTTATTCTTTTCCCCCCTCTTTCTTCATACTTGTTTTCACAAAAATTTGGACCCTTCCTTGGCCTTCCAAACTCATCAAATCACCATTCTTTAGCCATTCAATTAACCAAACAAACACCCTTAAATCAAAACCTTTTTCTCCATTCTTAGAACACAACACTAAACACAAGGAAGGATAAGTTTCAAAATGTCCAAAGTGAAATCAAACTTCCAAATACATTGTAAAACAATAATACAAGTGGAAATCACACATCATATTACTCCATTGTCCAAAACAAATCTATGAAGCACAAAAAGATTAAAGCATAGCATGAAACAACATAATGTGAAACAAAATACATGAAACCATCATATTAATTGGAAATCCACTTGCCTTAAATCAAATGAGAGAAATGAGACTCCACAAACCAAGCTCTAGGACCTCAAGCTCCCAATCTACAAAAACCCCAAATTTCCAAGGAAAGCCCAAAAAAACCATTTTTCTCAAATCTCCAAGGAAAGCTCTTGCATGAGTGATGAAAACACTCTAAATGAAGAGGAAAACAAAGATCTAAAGTTTGGAAAGCCAATGCAAACCTTAAAAAGCCCAAACGAAGAAGAGAAGCTTGGATGAGAGGTCTCTCCTAGCTCAAAATCCTTGAAAAAGGCGTCTTTGGAAAGCTTGAATGGAGAGGGAGGAGATGGGGAGATCAAATCTCCCTTTAGCATCCAAGAAGAGGGGTTTCCAAGAGGAGAGAGAAACATGGCTGGGAGAAACCCTAACTCCCCCTTTGTTGCAGGAAAAGAAGAAGAATGGGGAAGACAATTAGAGCCCATGTCTTCTTATAAAGAGAACAATGGGCTGGGCCCCATGGGCCCCCAAACTTCACAAGGCTGAAACTAACATTTGTGGGTCCCGAACGAAAACGACGAAGAAGACAAAAATGCCTAGCGAAATTTCTACTTTCCAAAAAGTATATTTTCCCCAAATTCTGAAATTTTCGAAATTCATGGACAGATTTAGTGTGAAAGGTCAGTTTTGCCCTTTTTCCTCGAAAAACGTGATTTCTGAGTATCAAATCAAAATGATCAAAACATGAAAGTTGTTAAACTTCATAAAATGAGTCAAAATACACCAAATCCAGAATTTTTAGAAATCAAAAGTAATTTCTCATAAAAATACATATTATATGGACCAGGTCAAACCAAAGTCAACGGTCCTCAAAATCTCAAAGGCTATGGAAAAATCTAGTCAAACTCAAAAACAAGGTCAGACTAAATCAAATCTCGCTTAACAAGTTAAACCACGATTAAAACAATACTAAACAAAAGGACTGGGGGTCGGGATCTTATAACTAATCCAACTCAAGAAAATATAAAAAAGGCCACAAAGGGCTGGGCGTGCATACCCCCATCTCCCACATACCTTGGACGACCAGCAACAAAGAAATCCCCCCCTTTTCCATTTAATTTTCATCCATCTCTCCCTACTTCCATCACTACTTCATCCAAGGCCTTTCCTAAGGCACACCACCACTTGGATTTTTACGCCACCGTCGCACCACTGCCATTGCTGCCATCGCTCCATCATCAACCAGCCATCTACTTCTCCCTCGGTGAAGGATTGAAGACTTGAAGATGGGATTATGCGCAAGTCCTATTTTCTTAATGTATTCGATCTAGGGTAAGGAAAGATTTCTTTTTCTACACTTTGTGCGGTGTTTTTGTAGTCTTTTATTAATTTTTTCAATATAATGTTGTGATTTCCCATAATAAGAATATCTAGAATTATTTTTATCCTTGTTTCTAAATGATATTATTAATGAATTCTTATTTTAATGCATGATTTTTCTGCTTTTATGCAATTGGTGGTTTGATGTCTTTTTTTTTTTTCAGTCTTTAGATTAGGATTCTTAGATTAGGATTTTTATTTGGGATTGTAATTCTTAATTTGGAATTGTAATTAAATCTCAATTTCAGTTTCGTAGAGATTTATTTATATAGATTCTATTAGGTTAGTACTAGTTTTCTAATAGGACAGGTTTTACGTGATTAATTATTCCCTGTGGATCGACCTCGGATTTCACCGAGTTATTACTACATCATGACCCTGCACTTGGGACTGATGATCAAGTTTTTGGCGCCGATGATGGGGAGTTTTTCTTTGCTTGAGGTAATTTTTCCAACCTATCTTTTTAATTGCTTTGTGAGTGTGCCTTTTCTATTCCGCGATCATTCTAGATCTAAAGGGTAGCATGCATGGAATGTTTGGACCAGCCCAATTGCATTAAAAAGTGGATCTTTAATCTCTGATTTTTGATAAAATTGGAACTATTATCAGATCTGAAAAATTATTTTTTTCTGATTTTTCAAAAATCACATCAACTTCGGAAAATTGCCTAGTTTACTTGTTCTAATTTGGACTAGTTTAGGTCTTTTTTTTTAGTTGCTGGTTAGGATTAATTAAGGTGAGTTAAAATCAGTTATTTTTTTATATTTTTAGGTTTTTAAAGTTTCCAAAAAAATTATGGAACTTTTCCTCACAAAGGCAAGTCTTGGATCGCGCAAATTTGGCTTTTTTGGCCACCAAACTTGCCAAAATCTGAAAATTTCAGAACTTTCATTGGAAACTCAGTTGTCTTTAAATTGATGGAGTTTTTTTTTAAGAAGGTTAGTTATTTCTTTGGAAAGCCGAACAAACTGCCTTTCTTGATTGGTTCGATGTCTAGGCAAGTCTTGTCCTATTAGATAAGGGAGACAAGTCTCTTGTTCTAGAAGGTGGTTTTTAAGCGGGACCCTTGCAACGCATTGTGACCCCACCACTGATCTGTAGGCTTACCTGGTCGGGCCAGTTTCATAGACATGAGTTTGGGAACTTTCTTTAGAGATATCAAACTCTCTAAGATTAGGACTTTGCAAGAATTTGAGAACATTCTCCCTTGCAACGCATTGTGACCCCACCACTGATCTGGAGGCTTACTGGGTTTGGCCAGTTTCATAGACATGAGTTTGGAAACTTTCCTTAGAGATATCAAACTCTCTAAGATTAAGACTTTGCAAGAATTTGAGAATCTTCTTTTAAATCTAGAAACGGACCTTAGGTAGTTTATCTTTCTAAGTTTCTTTATTAAAAAAAAATCAATATTCCAAAAACTAAAGAAAGACCCCCACCTTCTTGGCAGAGGGACACCTCAAATCGGTTAGAAAGAAAAGAATCACTGATTCTCTTAGGATTTCCAATATGGCCGATGAGCATAGTGATAATGATGAGATTAGGAATTAAAATGAACATGTGAACGGTAATGGGAATGGAGTTAATAATAATGGGGAGGTGAATGGAACCGACAAGCTGACCGACAAAAAACACGTTACTGGAAATGGAACCGATAGAGGCTCGGTTGAGCTCGGTTCACTAGGCCGAAACCTGACCGACAATGTATTCAGTCAGAATTACAGAAGTTCTGAAGGTTTTGACTAAAAAATCTTTGAAAAACAAGTCTAACACAGAATTCTAAGGATTTGTAAGTCAAATAAGATCACATTTGGAATCAAGATTAAATCAACCAAAAGCAGTTGAATAAAACATGATAGGGTCAATTTTAAGACATGATTTTCAAGTTATGTAGAAGCATATGCCAATCTAGATGATGTGATGAAAATGATGCAAATGCTAACCATCAAATTGCAAATAGCATAGATCTAATCAACATAGATCTAACACTAACAAGTTGTATGTGGCAAGTTAGGGGGTAAGAATTTGGTTTTTGGTCACTCTTTGGGACTATTTTGGGTCCGTTGGAGTTGTTTGGATTTTTGTGGAATGTTAATTTCAAGATTTTGGCTTCATTTGGTGCATGAGGTTGGATGGTTTGAATTTTGGAAGCTCATGAGGCTTCGATTTTTTTTTTGTGGCCCATTCAATTCAAAAGAAGCATGGAACCATTTTGTATGCTCTTGGTAAGAGGGATTTTTGATAGGAAGCCCCTTTTAGTGCCTAAGTGGTCAAACCTAGCTCATATGGGCTAACCCATGGGACCTTAATCTCTAAAGATGGTTTAGATCTCATGTGGTGTCATTTTGTAGAGAATATTTAAAAATATCTCCTTTGGAGAGAGAATATCTAAAGATATCATTTATTGGAGATCTCCATGGGGCCACGCCACGTCTTTTGGGATTTTTCTTGCAATGTAGGAGGCTTGATTGGCGATGGATCTTCATGCCGATTGACATCGGATGATCATGTAACTTCAAACATTAATTGCTACCAGTGGGCCGGTACCATCTATCCTGCCGATTTCTCGATCGGTTGAGCAGAAAGTGTGCTTCTTTTGTTGGCCGGTTGACGATCTCAAAGCGTGTGATGACGAACCCATGATTTTTGATGGTGGATCCGAGATGTTGACGAAGATCGACGGATTTCAGGCCTCGAAAATCAGATTTTTGGAAAACCACAGAGGCCAACCATTTCGAAACATGTAAAAACACCAAAAGGTAGCTTTTCGATAGAAATCCGGAGACCCGGATTTCCAGGGTCGCCGCGATCATGGGGACTTTTGTCCTTTTCGGTCGCCAATTTTCGGCTGTTTTCCGGTTTTTTCTAATTCTTTCTTCTTCGGTATTTTTCTTGACATATTTGTACATGTTTTGGACTGATTTCCCTACATAAAGCTTAACTAGAAGCCTTACATATCAGAGCGCAAAGTTTTCGATTTTCGGGGAAAGCCGAAGACTTTGTCGTGCAGAGTTGCCGATTTTTTTGTTAGAAGCCTAAACTAGGTCAAACGATGTTGGAATGACCTGAAATTTGAGGTGAAGCCTCCTGAGTAATAAATAAGACCAATCTTAGGCTTTTCTTTGAATTTTGACGTACAGTCAACCGATGTCCGATTGACTTCAAATTTGAAAGGGAGCCTATTGGAGTCATTTAAGATGATCTATTAGCTCCGATTTGGAAATCATGGTTGGCGGGAGGCCCGATTTAGCTTTTGGGAGTCAAAGTCCAGTCAAATGTTGTCGAAATGACCTGAAACTGGACATGTTGCCCTTTTCAAGTATTTTGAGATCACCTATGTGCTCTGCTTAATGAGTGATGGCCTCGGTGGTTCTCACCGCCGAGAGGCTTGATTTTGTTGCTTGAGGGTTGATGTAGGGCCAAACGTTGTTAGTTCGACCTGAAACTTGACATAGAGCCTTTTGGAAGTATTTTTAGACAATCCATAGGGTTTGATCGAAGATCTGTTTTCTTCGACGCTGTCACAGCCGAGAGAGCTGACCTTGCTGTGGTTGTTTCCTTTTTGGGCCAAACGATGTCAGAATGGCCTGGAAATTGATGTAAAGCCTTCTAGTGGCATTTTGAAGCCAACTGTATGCTCTATTTGGTAAATCAGGGTCTCCAGCTTCATCGCCGCCGGGAGCTCCTGTTCAGCTGCTGGAAGTGTTACGTTAGGCCAAATAATGTTGAAATGGCCCAAAACTTCATATGTACTCTTCTTTTGGCCGTTTTGAAGAATCTTGCAGTTTTTGTTTAATTCTGACAATATTTGATGCTTGTAGTAAGCATTGCCTGCTTGTGGTAGGATGCGGCTTTATATAGCTTCTCGATGTTGAAAGTGTATGAAGAGGCAAAGTGACATTTTTGGTGTCAACAAATGTCCCCTCGAGGTACAGCGACGAGTTGCATAACTTTTGTAGTCGATGTGTCTCGAAGAAAACTTCAAAGGAGAGCTTCTGACTTGACCAAGGTTCTTTGAGTAGTTTTCTTTTGGTAGAGTAGCTTTTTTTAGTTTCCAAGTGAATTTCATGTCTGTGAGAGGGATCATGTACCATCTCTAGGCAAAGTTTTTAAAATGACGTGAGAGATTTGGATTTGGGTTTTTGGGTTTTGGATTTTGTTTTTGACCTTGTGAACCTAAAGGCTTTATGTGGCGGTTTAGGCGGTCTAGAAGGGTTTTTTTTTTTTTGGTTTTGGGATTTTTTATTTTTTGTCCTTGTGACCTAACAAGCTATATGTGGTGGGTTAGGGGGTCAGGATTTGGATTTTTGGTTTTTACCTTGTGACCTAACGAGCTGTTTGTGGCAAGTTAGGGGGTCAGGATTTGGATTTTGATTTTGACCTTGTGACCTAACAAGCTGTATGTGGCAAGTTGGGGGGTCAGGATTTGGATTTTTGGTTTTGACCTTGTGACCTAATCAAGCTGTATATGGCAAGTTAAGGGGTCAGGGTTTTGTTTTTGGTCACTCTTTGGGGACCATTTTTAGTCCATTGGAGTGGTTTGGATTTTTGTGAAATGTCAATTTCAAGGTTTTGGCTTGATTCGGCGCATGAAGTTGGATGGTTCAAATTTTTGAAGCTCATGAGACTTGGATTTTTTCTTTTTGTGGTCCAATCAACTCAAAAGAGGCATGGAACCACTTTGTATGCTCTTGGCAAGAGGGATTTTTGATAGGAACCCCCTTTTAGTGCCTAGGTGGTCAAACCTTGCTTATGTGGGCTAACCCATGGGACCTTACGCTTTTAAAGATAGCTTAGATCTCATGTGGTGTCATCTTATAGAGAATATCTAAAAATATCCTTTCTTGGAGAGAATCTCTCAAGTTTCCTTACTTTTGGGAGAGTATTTCTCAAAATATCTTTCATTGGGAGAGAATCTCTCAAATTCCTTTTCTTTTGGGAAGGTTTTTAATTTGTAACACTTACCTCCTTGCTTTTCTCCTTGTTTCCTTCTTTGGCTTGATCTCTTATATAAAAGCAAATGGAGATTGGATCCCTTTCTCTTATTACTTTCTTTTGCAAAGATCTCAAGAGTGCTTCATGACCAAGAGCTCTTCTTCTTCAAGATCTTCAAGTTCTTCTTCTCCTCCATTAATGGCATCAAATAAGTTTTCTTTTCCAACAAGAAACCCCATGTAGAAGTGGGGATCAAGAAATTTTTTTTCTCTTCTTGTTTTTTTTCTCTTCTCTTCTTTCTCTTTTTTTTTTGTTTTTCTCATTTTCCTTTTTTTGTGGCCACTTGACCATTTTTTTGCCTTTTTTTTTGGTATTGCCTTCCTCACAATGCGGAGATGTTTTTATGCAAGACAATGTGCACATGCATTTTTTGAGTGAATGATATCAAGAAAATGAGGCGAAGGCTCGATGTTCAATCAATATGGATTTTGATATGTACAAAATTTGATTTTGACCAAATTTGGATTGGAATTGGTCACATTTTGGAAAAGGCTTCCTAATTCCTATTGCATGAAGATTTATGTAAATGGATGAGTTTTTTATGGTAAGGAATTAGACGACATGGAATGACATACCTGAAAGGTTGCAGCCTTTGGAGTTTGAAGCTCACATCAGGTGACAACAAGAGTCATCTTCTATTGTTGAAATTATGCCGGTTTCCATTTTGACATCGGCAGCAGGAGAAGATGACTTGGCGATGCCAGAGGTTCCGACCGATGAGGCGGTGGCGGATTTGATTGCGACATCTGAAGAAAAATGAAGGGACTCTGGAGTGGCTCCAAGATCTTCTCCTGGTATGATTTCTTTTGTTTTTTTTTTCATTGTGCCATCGTTTGCTAACATATTGCTTGTTTTCTTGGCAGTTAACTTACCACAGGAATCCGACGATCTTGAACCATCCATTGATGCAACTTTTGATGATGCTTTGAATGAGTTCATGGAGGCAGAAAAGTTTCCGCCCGTCGTCGAAGAAGGTATTTTGTTGTAATAATCCTGATGATGAATTTTTTGACATGATCATATTCATAACTTTTTGTCTTATCATTGGCAGGTTGTGAAGTGACAGGAGAGATCTCTTTGCCTTCTTTAGAACCAGAGCAAGGGGGTCCCAGAGGTTGATCCGGAAAAAAAGGCTTCTTCAACCAGCCTTGACACGACAGAGGTGAGTCATCGTGCTGAGATTCCTTCTCCAGTGTCTCCAATTTGAAAGAGTTTATTGATTACTCTTTCGATGAGGCATGGCACTGGTGATCGGCCGATGGAGCGCGGTGAGCCTTCATTTGCGTCATCCCTTCAGTTTACGAAGAAGGTATTGAAGAGTATCTTGAGCTCTTAGCTCGAGACTCTCTTCTGGTCACTTGGAAGCTGGATTTGGCATGATCAAGTATGTGTAGGGGATTTTCGCTGAGAGCGAAGAGGTTGGTCTGGATGTCACAGGTGCTAGGGCTTTTGTTGATGAGATCATTGTGTTGGGCAATAAGTGGTTTGAGTCCAAGAGTTTTCTGAATGGTGACTTCTTCGAGGAAATGTTTCTGGAACCTTCCACCAGAGCCAAATCAGCAATGAATGAGATCTCGCGGACTAGGAAGCAGTTTGTCCGGGATAGGAGCATCACCGAGTTGGCTATCATTGAGCTGATACAAGACATAGATCGCCTTGATGGGGCGGTCGTCGAAGCCAGGCAGCGTCTTAAGCAGCTAGAGGCGCAAGTTACAGCCAAGTGGACTATCATAGCAGAGGCTCGTGCTAGGGAGGGGACTTTGATTCCCCAGGTTGCAAACACCGATAGTGTTCTCAAGGAGAGGACTCGAGAATACAAGCGATGGAAAACTCTTTGGGCAGAACTTACCTGTGCCGAAGATGGGTCACGGCGTTCTGCCGCATATTATGCTAAACTTTTGAAGAAGTGTGGCCTAGAAACTTTGAAAGCCAAGGCCAAGAGGTTGCTTGAGGAGTTGAATCTTTGGCTGAAGGCCATGCTGGACTAAGCTCCCGGGCACTTTTGTTACAAACTCTCTACTTCCTTTCTTTTGGTACCCCATGTATACATATTTTTTTGGTACTCTTTTCCTTTTGTAGTGCTTGTGATCATTATTTTTTTTAAACACTTTTTCCCCTCTTTTGTGTTCTCTCCTTTCACTTAAATCCCTTTTTATGAAAACAAATATAAGCAAGAGTTAAATGATTGTTTGAATATTTGATCAAAAGGTTGTCATTTTATAAAAAAATTTTGGCAAAGGGTTGTTTTACCATGGGAGCCAGATTTTGTGGCGTGGGCAGATTTTTGTTTTAAGGCATGAAAGCCAAAATTTGTTTGCATCATGAGAGCCAAAATTTTGTTTTTTTGGGGTGAAAGCCAAGATTTGTTTGTGGCATGGGAGCAAAAATTTTGTTTTTTTGCGTGAAAGCCAGGTTTTGTGGTATGAGAGCCAAAATTTTCTTTTTGGTGTGGTAAGCCAGGTTTTGTGGCATGAGAGCTGATTTTGTTTTTCTTTTTGGAGTGAAAGCAAGGTTTTTGAAAGCCAAGTTTTGGTTTATTGGCGTGAAAGCCAGGTTTTTTACATGAAAGCCATTTTTTTTTGGTATGAAAGCCGAGTTTTGGTTTTAAAAAATACAAGTATCGACTAAAAGTCGCCTCCCTGCTAAATGGTTTTGCAAGTATCGATGGAATGTCGCTTCCTTGCTCATTCGGTTGCGAGTATCGATGAAATGTCGCCTCCTCACGAATTTGGGTGTAAGTATCGATTAAGCCTCGCTTCCTTGCTTTTCAAAAATTTTGTTTTGCGGGTATCAACTGAATGTTGCTTCCCCACGGTTTTGAAATTTAAGGTTTTCTGAACCTTTGGTTTTTTGAATTTGGATTGTAGATATCAACTGAAATGTACAGGGGATATTGGCCAACTTAAATTCAAGTCTCTATAGTCAATACAGACCATGATCTACCCATTTTTCTTTGTCACAAGAACAATGTTGGCAAACCATTTAGGATGTTGTTCCTCACGGATAAAGCTAACGCTTTTGAGTTTTTGAACTTCTTGTTCAATTTTGTCCATCACATATGGACAAAATCTTCTTTGGCCTTGTTTTGACAGGCTTGATGTCTCTTTGGAGATTGAGCTTATGGATTGCTATTTTGAGGTCTAAACCAGGCATTTCGGCATAAGACCATGCAAAACAAACAACAAACTCACGAAGAAAAACCATAAACTCGGGTAACTCATCATCCTTTATATTATTGCTTATGAATGAAAGTCCGGGATTCTTACCCTAGGGGGGGGTGAATAGGGTGAGCTACAACTTAGTGACCAATTAGAACAAATTTTAACTTCTTTAAAACAACTAGTCACAAATGATGATATAGGACTAAAGTGTGGAAACTAAGAAAAAAATCATCACAAAGCACACACCATAATATAAAGATTTATAGTCGTTCGGCCTCAATGCCTACATCCACTACCGGCTTGTGTTCCTACACCCCACTG
The DNA here is from genome assembly GCA_012931725.1 of Litsea cubeba. Taxonomy (NCBI): domain Eukaryota; kingdom Viridiplantae; phylum Streptophyta; class Magnoliopsida; order Laurales; family Lauraceae; genus Litsea; species Litsea cubeba. Next base: position 47,524,865 of record CM022955.1, read on the forward strand.
GATTTCCACTATGTATGCTTTTTAATAGGCTAAGCAATAACCTTTATATTATGCTTTTCAATGCTAAGAAATAACCTTTACACTATGTTTTTCAAGGTTAAGCAATAACCTTTACAACCAAAGGGTTGGTTCTCTCTCTTAGTAGTGTCTAAAATACACTTGATGGAGATAGAATTTAGCTCAATACAATGCCTCTAAATTAGGCGGATATGAAAGTGAAAATCTAATTCACACACTCACAATATACATACAAAGATGAATGCATAATATGTAAGTATGATGTCCTCAATCAATTTGAAAATAAAAGCTCATAAATGTATGCCAAAGGCTTTTAAAAGTTTTAGTTAATAAAAACATTTATGATTGAGGATAGAATGATAATCACATGTTACAAACAACTTGTAAAAGATATACCTATCTATTCCAAAATAAGTTGTGAAAATCAAAGAACAAAACATGTGATGCATAGGGATTTCAATCAAATTAACAATGTAGCTCAACATATGTATGCTAATAGCATTTTGAAAGTGTAAAACACAAAAATAGATTTGATTGAAATTGAGGGTCTAATCACATGTAATTAAAAATACAACTTGAAAATGATATACCAATTAATACTAAGCAAGTGATTTGTGAAGTTGTTGAATCCAAAACATAAAATAGATTTGAAAGAGATTTTCTTATGATGAAAAACAATAACCAAAGATTCAACCAAGTGTAGGAATCATTTTACACATAATTTCAAAGATGTTTTCAAAACATGATTCACTTAGACCAATTTGAGTCCTACTTGTTTTGAATCAAGGTGATGCATCCAAAACAATAAATCAATTCAAAACATATACATGTTAAGGACACAACAAATCATAGTTTAACATGCTAGAAAAGATTTACCAATAAATAGAGTAAAGCATGAAAACATATGATTAGGAAAAGCAAACTTACTTAGATGATTTAACTATTAATTCCAAGCTTAACTGTCCAAATGACCATTTAGCCTTCTTTAGTTCATTCCCCTTGATATGACCTCATGACACCTCAAGAATGGCCTCAAGAATCATATAATTTGGCCTTGGAATGAACTTCTTTTTATAGAAAAAGTGGGCCAATGGTTACCTGTCGGTTAACCGACATCCAGGGTTTAGTTAACCGACACCCCAACTGTCATATTTTTTTGAACTGGAGACCGTTGAACAGGTGTCGGTCAGCCGACATATAGGGTTCGGCTAGCCGAGACCTAACCGACACTCGACCAACAGGCTGACCGACGTTCCCAGAAATCACAAAATTTGTTTTTGGATTCGGAACCGACAGCTGACTGAAAGAGGTTCGGTCCATGGTCGGTTAGCCAACACCTGACCGACAGGCTGACCGACAGTGTGGCCAAAATCCCAATTTGCACATTTCAAAGTATTTTCTTGAGGGGATTTTAGGGTCAGTTAACCAAGCATGGAAACATGATTTAAATAAATCTAAGTGCATTAAAATCATGAAACATAAAAAGCCAAATATGATTTGAAACATTTAAAAGAAATGCTAGCTTGATTTATAAAACTTTTTTTCAAATTAAATGCATCCAATTTAAAAACCAAAACATGCATGTAACATATGATATACAAGATTTAAAGCAATGCATGTGTAAATCAAGATTTCAAGATTTTCTAAATCAATACATGTGTGAAAATTCGAATGATGCTAAAATGATAATGCATCCATCAAATTGCAATATACAAAATCCCTAACAATGAATACTGGACGTGGGTTATCTTGTGTTCCCAAGTCTATCTTTTGAACATAATCTTCTGTCGAAAGGTTTGAAAGTGGTTCCTCCATAATATTTTCAGAGGCTTCCAACTCAACAAAACCCTTTGGAGTTTCAAGGGCATTTTCAAACCAAGGCTTGTTTTCTGTCCATGGGTCTTCCTGATCGATAATCTTCTCAAGACTTGCTATGAGATGATCCCAATCACCTGTTGAAATTGGGTCGAAGTAGGATACTGCTTTTGGAGACGATGGTTATTCTAGATCAAAAGACCACATGTCTGTGTCATCGGACAATTCTTCTTCATGGTCAAAGAAATTGTACAAATTGGAAGAGCTTCCTGGATCCTTGACGGGTGACTCATCAAAGAGATATCCAGGGAGATCGATGTCTTCATGGATATGAGATGTTGAGATTTGGTCGGCAAATCGACTTTTTAGCCTTTATGTCAGCTGTCTTAGGGGAGTGTCGGGATCATACCCCAACCCATGTGAAGACTTCTCTATATGACGGTAGAGTCTTGAATCCTCCAATTGGCTTTTAGTCAGGGTGGGCTCCAATGGCTTGAGAATACCACGGCCACCTCCCAAACTAATTGGGTTTTGTGCGTCATAGCCCATTTTCTTCATAATAGCTTGTGCCACTGGACTATATAGAGATAGTTGAGGCATACCTATGTTTTGGAACTGTTTAAACGAGGAATTTGATGTAAAAGCTTCTGATCTGTGGAAGAATACTGGCTTTTCTTCTGCTAAAGTTGCCGGAACAACGAAAGAAGCAGACGCAGGATCTTCTACCTCAGTAGGTGTCTCCATTGGAGGAAGTGCATGTTGAACTTGCTAAGTATTAGCTTGGCTTCACGACGTGCCGTCTTCTGGCTCTAAATCTGAATCCGTATCTTGCATGATTGACACGAAAGAGACAACAAACTTTCCCCCAGACTTTTGCTTCTCATTCTTTGATTTGGTTGTGATGACCAAAGGTTTCGAAGGTTTGAAGGAGATAATGAAGGGAAATTGACTGCTCTCTTCAGATTTACCGGAGGGTTTGTTTTCTTCTAGTGATTGCTGAGGAGCCTTGTCTTTATCTTTCTAAAGATTTTCAGCAAAAGGTGTTATTTCTTTCTCCTTTTTTTCTTTTTCGCCTTCATACATCTTGGAGTCTGCAAAATGGGCTTATTATCCTTTGAAGGGTTTTCTGTACGCAAACACTCGATGTATCATGCCGCTGTCGCCAATGAACTTAATGCATTGATGTAGACTTGAAGGGACGTCACCATTCTCGTGTATCCAGGGGCGTCCGAGAAGGACGTTGTAGCATGAGGGGTTTTTTATTGCATATACAGTGACTTTAGAGATACGGTCACCGATTTGTAACTTGAACCTGATTTTGCCAACAGGCCTTTCAGTACTCCCATTATATCCAAAGATAGACACACAGATGTGTGACTCAGCTTGCTGGGTGGGATATCCAACTCTTCGAGAGTCGAAGTGGAGAAGAGATTGAGTGCAGAACCTGGGTCGATTTGGACACTGTGTGTTGGCATTTCCTAAATGTACCCTGTAAAGTACAGGGGTCAGTTGTGCCTCGTTTCGCTAAGTAGGAGGTCTTCCTTAGTGAAGGCTATGGTTGCACTTGCTGTGTTTTGAACCGAAAGGCATTCAGTGCAAGATCCCTTTATTTTCTTCTTTTCTCCCTTTGAGGAAGTATCTGATTTTTTGGCCCTATATAGTCCATTTCAATTTGTAGGACTTGTGTGGCATGTTTGTTGACATCCGCATTTAGCAATTTTAATTTTGAGATGAGATTATCACGAGAGTGTGCAGACATTCGTAATAAGTCTAGGATGTGCAGTCGTCAGGTGTGTGTTTGAAGTGCTCAATCAAGTCATATTTGAAAGCCTCCTTGTTGCCACTTGGGGCGTTTACAACATTTTTTTCCGAAGAAGATTGGTTGTAATTTTTGTGGTAATCCTGGCCAGAGCGGGTACCTCTACCTGATGGACTCGCTTTTTGGGCATGCCTTACTACCGGGATCAACGAACGTGAGAGTCCGTCGGGTCCAACCCTTTCGGGACCGGAGCCGAAGCGAGCATCAACATTTTTTTTTGTACGGGCATGCCAGATTTTCTACTCTACTTGGAATTGACAAGTGATGGTCCATAGATATACCTTCGCAAGTTGAAAAGGAAATAAACTTTTTTCTACTTTCATTGCACAAATATTTAAGAAAAGAGACATGGTTTGTTTTGAATGCCGTGAAAGACAATTTCATTTGCTTTGGCGTAAAATGCGATGCCGTGAAAGGCGATTTATAATTCTTATCAATAATGAAAGACAAGAGCTGTGTTTTTTTTTTTTTTTTTTGTATTTCTTTAAACAATACAAAATACAATGAAAAGCAATAAAAGGGGATCTAACTTCTCAGAAAATTATGGGGGATTCGTTCAGATTGACGGTCGCAAGTCGTGTGTAGACTTCGCCATCATCATTCAGAAGAGAACAGAGAGTTCTCTTGATTCACTTGGCTCGGCTTAAATTCCTTGTCTGTTTATTTTTCCGTCAATTTTTTGGATCCTTTCTTCTTGGAATGACCTCCTTTTCTAGGCATTTGGTGGCCATGAGGAGCGTTTATGGGTCTTAAATGTATTAAAGCCACATGACGAGAGGAGTTATAAGTTTTTAATTCATTTATTTTATAACTTCTTTTTCTTGGCGTTTGATTGGCCATTGGAGAATTAAGGGCTTTTAATTGCATTTAAGCTTCATGATGGGAGGAGTTACTTGGTTTATTGCCATGATTATGGTTGACTTGTAACTCCTATTTCCTTGCTTCTAATTGGGCCATCCAAAATAATGAGTAAATGACCGCATTAACTTATCATAAAATGGGCCATTTAACTACATTAAGTGATCGTCGGAGCATTAATAGAGTCGCGGGCCGTGCCGCTTCTTTTGGAATTCTTCTTGCGATGGTCGCCGATAGATCTTCATACTGATCGATGTTGGATGACCATGTAGCTTCAGACATTAATTGCTACTAGTGGGCTGGTACCATCTGTCTGTCGATTTCTTGATCAGTTGGGCAGAAAGTGTGCTTTTTTGTCAGCCGGTTGGCGATGTCGAAGCGTCTGACGACGATTCCATGCTTTTGACCGTGGATCCGTGATGTTGACGAAGATCAACGGATTTCTTTCCTTGAGAATCATATTCTTGAAAAACCAAAGGGGGAAGACATCACGAAACGCGACGAACGACCAAAAAATGGTCTTTCGAAGAAAATCCGGCGACCCGAATTTCCAGAGTCGCCGACGACCATGGGGACTTTTGTCCCTTTCGTTTGCCGGTTTTCGGCCATTTTTCGGTTTTTTCCGATTCTTTTTTCTTCATTATTTTTTCTGACATTTTGTACACATTTTTGATGAGAATGCTTGCATATCAAAGCGCAAAGTTTCCGATTTTCCGAGAAAGCAGAAGACTTTGTCGTGTAGAGTTGTCGGTTTGCCGTCGGAAACCAAAACTAGGTCAAACGATGCTGGAATGACCTGAAATTTGAGGTAAAGCCTCCTGAGCAACAAATAAGATCAACCATAGGCTTTTGTTTGAGTTTTGAAGCCATGTATGGTCCTATTGCTAGTAGACTTGATTTTGACGGGAGGAAGATACCGCACTTCGATGTACGGTCAACCGATATCTGATTCACCTGAAATTTGACAGGGAGCCTATTGGAGTCATTTTGAGACGACTCATTAGCTTCAATTTAGAAATCATGGTATCGGAGAGCTCCGCCGCCGGGAGGCCTGATTTGGCTTCCGAGAGTCCAAATTTGGTCAAATATTATTGAAACGACCCGAAACTTAACATGTAGCCCTTTGGACGTATTTTTAAAGTCACTCATGTGCTCTGTTTGATGAAAAATGGCCTCGGTGGTCTTAATGGAGTCATTTTGCTGCTCTAAGATTGATGTAGGGTCAGACGTTGTCGGTTTGACCTGAAACTTGACATGGAGCCTTTTGGAGGTATTTTGAGACCATCTATGGGCTCTAATCGAAGGTCTGATGTCTTCGATGCTGTCACCGCCGAAAGCTCCTGTTCAGCTGCTGGAAGAGTGAAGTTAGGCCAAATAATTTTGAAATGGCCCGGAACTTCATGTGTACTCTTCTTTTGGCTGTTTTGAATGATCTTGAAGTTTTTGTTTGATTATGAGAATATTTGATGCTTGAAGTAGCATTGCCTATTTGTGGTAGATGTTGAAGAGACAAAGTGGCATTTTTGGTGTCAACACTACCAACTTCGAGTGCTTCTTGAGAAGGGTCTTCGTTGGGAAGACCACACTCGGGATTAAGAGGCTGATCCTTCTCATTTGTTGGGGATGTGTCTATCGCAGAGTTGCCTTCCTTAGTGATTGCCTTCCTTAGTGATTGCGTTGCCTTCCTCAAGTGTGTCGGTCGCGAATACAATAGACCCAAAAGGGCGTACTAGTACCGCTAGGCACAAATGTTGAAAATTGCATCCATGGAATGGACACAAGATGAGATTTTTGAAAGGTCAAGATTGAGTTTATCAAAGAGAGCAAATGGTATTCCAATCCGAATGCAAACTTAAACATTTCTGCGAGCTTTTATCTAAAAGGGAAGAAACTAGAATTTCTCAAATCTGAACCCAAAAGTGACGGAATTTTTTTAAAAGTTTTTTTAAAGGTCAAGATCAAATTCAACAAAGAAAGCAAATGGTATTCCAATCTGAACGCAAACTCAAACATTTCTACGAGCTTTTATCCGGAAGGGAAAGAACTAAAATTTCTCGAACCTAAACCTAAAAGTGACGGAACATTTTTTTTTTAATTTTTTTAAGAGATTTTTTTAAAAGAAAAAATCTAATGGTTGAAGAGTACACCCAGGCCTCCAATTCGGTCATACGAAACCTTAGTTGATATACCCCCAGGTAAGGGTAGGATTACTTAGTGGACCCGTTTGAACGACCCTTGCCTTTAACAGTCTAGCTGTCTCTACACTCTGGATAAGGCTTTCCTTGGGTCAACTTTAGTCAAAGACGCAATTGGTGTAACCTTAGTGGTCTCCCCCCCCCCTTTAACATTTTGAAAGATCACCAATGGACCCATCAAAGAGAGCAAATGGCCCTCCCGATCCGAACGCTAACTTAAACATTTCTACGAGCTTTTATCCGAAAGGGGAAGAACCAAAGTTTCTCACATTTGAATCCAAAAGTGAGAATTGAAAGAAACTGCGATTCAGATTTGAACATCACTAGCGGAAGACGTTCATGGCTAATTTGTAACATGACAGATTTTAAAAAATCTGATTTGGGCAGCATAAATCAGCCATAGTGATCGCTTAATAACTCCATGAATTCATGACCAACAAGTGTATAATTAAAGGAGAATGAAGAAGACTATTACCTTGAAGATTTGTAGACTTCAAATCTCTGGAAAAATAGATCCAAAGGGCCGAACTCAGACTTGCAATTAGCAAACAAATTGCTGGATTTTCTACAGTAGTATTGCCTTTGATCTTCTTCTCTATCTCACTTCCAAATCTAATTGGCTAAGATGGTGGGTCTTAATCTAGGAATTGAGAACTATTTTTCTAAGGAAGAATCTCAGACCTTAAGCTCTCTTCAATGAAGAAGAAAGCAATCCAAGGGCTGGACGTGTGGAATGGAGCTTCTCTTAGTGTAGGACGTCCAAGGGGTTGCACACTCTCCTTTTTATAGAAACTTTGGAAACCTTTCCTAAAAGTTTATCTCTTCTAATTCTCATAGATGTCCTAAAAGGAAAGTATAATCTAAAGATTTATTTCCTTTTAGAAACACTCCAATTAGAAAAGGAAACTAAAGGAACTTCCCACAAACTTTAGCAATTAGTAATCCTAGTTGTACAACACTTACTAATTTAAGTTTCTAATCCAAAAAGGAAACTTTCTTATAGGAATACTAATCCAAAGAGGAGTCCAACCTTCCAAGTGGAGAGACCTACTCAAAATTGGAAACCTTACCCATGGAATTCCCATTATGGACGTCCCACATACTAATGCACACCATGGCCCACAAATAATTTATCTAGAATTAAACTCATGTATGCCATCAAAGGCCTATTTGAATTTAAACTCAAAATTATTTTTCCACTAAAATAATTCATCCAAATGTCATCTAAACATTTTAGGAAACCATGCCAATCTTGGAAAGTGACTAGGGAAGGGACTAAAAGACATATTTGCCATTGGCTCCCAAAATGACCAAAATGTCCATGCTAAACCCATAGCATTATAAAGACCATTTTAACCTTAACTCATTCCACTAAAGAGTTATAGTTGAAAGCCAAGGACAAATATATAATATAATAAGCTCGTCATAAAATGATAGTTGTCTTCGACCTACTAAGTGTAATGACCTGAATGCCCCTCTATGTAACATTCATAATCAAGTCAGGTTATCCAATGTACTATCAACCTTCTCGATTACATCTAAACCTTAGAACTTCATATCTTTAACTTAATCATCATCCGGATATCATTCTCTTGATCCAGGGAGCAACCCACAAGTTCAATATCCATAAGGAACATCCATATACTAAGATCTTAGATTTTGATGATTAATCGAATAATTCTAAGGGGACGATCATTCCATCATTAGATTGCATAGATTCTTTATTGCATCTGCACATCCCAACTGATCAAGTCCGACTACCCAAAACACAGAGCTGTTGACCCATGAAAAGAATCTCACCCATAGTGAATTAAAGCACAAGAACTTAACTTCGTCAGTTCATCCACAAATGCTCAAGATTAAGAGCACTGGTCACTCAGTAGCATGAGGTGACTTGATCTCTCTCCGTGATAGTACTATTTTAGAGATCACACCTACCATGGTCCTGTTCAATGCATTGCATATGCCCTAATGAGATAAATCCGGGAAAGTCCTCCCATGACTTAGGTAAGTCACCCTGAATACAGGAGAGTCTCTCATTATAACTTATACCAAGATAAAGTGCCCAGTTCCATCTCTCAGTTATGAACAAATATGTTGTTTCCAGTGTCCATGAATTAGACCTATCTGTGTGTAGACACTACACACGGCCTTACACAACCATACATATATACACGTTTAAGCAGAAAAGAGTCATTCCATTAAATAACCAGTAAATATCCAGTAACAAAAGATGAGAGTGCAGCTAGTGGGCTTTAGGGCATACACCAATCCCAACAAACTCCCACTTGCACTAAAGATCACTACTTCCTAACCTAACACTCATAGACTCAACATGAGAATTAAAAACTTTCTCAGTAAGAGTCTTAGTGAATGGGTTAGCTAAGTTATTCGCTGAAGCAATATGTTCCACCACTATTTCTCCATCCTGAATGAATTCCCGGATCAAGTGGTACTTTCTCTGAATGTGCTTGCCTTTCTTGTGATTCCTGGGCTCTTTGCACTGTGCTACAGCACCAGTGTTATCGCAGTACATGACAATCGGTTTTTGCACTGCAAGAACAACTCCTAATTCCAATAGGAATTTTCTGAGCCATACTGCTTCCTTCGCAGCTTCCGATGCCGCCACATACTCTGCTTCCATGGTAGAATCAGCAGTACAGGATTGCTTAACACTTCTCCATGATATAGCCCCTCCTGACAGAGTAAAGACGTATCCCAAAGTAGACTTTCTGGCATCTCTATCAGATTGGAAATCAGAGTCTGTATACGCCAATGGCGTTAGATCATCTGCTCGAAAGGTTAGCATATAATCTTTCATTCTCCGAAGATACTTGAATATATGCTTAACAGCTATCCAATGCATATGTCCAGGGTCTGACTGATATCTGCTAACCATGCCAATGGCAAAGCAAATATCTAGTCTAGTACATAACATAGCATAAATGAGGCTTCCAACAGCGGATGCATATGGAACTCTCCTCATGCTCTCTATCTCTTCAGATGTCTTTGGACATTGATCTCGAGACAGTGGTACTCCATGTCTATAAGGTAGGAGGCCCTTCTTGGAGTCATGCATGTTAAACTTGACCAATATCTTCTCAATATATGAAGATTGGGATAAGGCTAACATCTTATTCTTGCGATCACGCAAAAGCTTGATCCCTAAGATATAGCTGGCCTCACCCAAATCCTTCATCTGAAATTGAGAGGATAACCAAACCTTTGTGAATGACAATAAACCTACATCATTTCCTATGAGTAATATGTCATCTACATACAGAACCAAAAATGCAACTGCTTTTCCACTTCCTTTCTTATACACACATGGTTCATCAATGTTTTGATCAAAGCCAAAGGATTTGACTGCCTGATTAAACTTGATGTTCCATGCTCTAGATGATTGCTTAAGTCCGTAAATGGACTTCTTAAGTTTACAAACCATGTTATCTTGGCCATTAGCAATGAAGCCCTCTGGTTGCATCATGTAGATGCATTCGTCAAGACTTCCATTAAGAAAAGCTGTCTTGACATCCATTTGCCATATCTCGTAGTCATAATGACATGCGATGGCCAAGAGAATCCTTATGGACTTAAGCATAGCCACTGGTGAAAAGGTTTCCTCATAATCGATACCCTCTTTCTGAGTATATCCTTTCGCCACCAGTCTTGCTTTGAAGGTTTCCACCTTCCCATCCACTCCTCTCTTTCTCTTGTAGATCCACTTGCACCCTCTGGGTTTAATCCCTTCAGGTGCATCTACAAGTTCCCAGACTTGATTGGAATACAAAGAATCCATTTCAGATTTCATCGCTTGCTGCCACATGTCAGCATCTATATCCATTACTGGTTCATCATAACTAGCAGGATCCTCAACTAGATCTTCAGAGTCTGTCTTAAAAGACACTTCTAGATATCTTTCTGGCTGTCTAGAAATTCTCCCACTACGACGAGGCTCCGGAGTGTTAAAAGGAATATCTTGTTCATCTACTGTCTCAGGATCTGGTACAGATGTTATAGGGAATCCCGGAAGAATCTCCTCAAGGGTTTCTTTACAACTAAGCTCTTGGTGCATCATACAATCATCCTCCAAGTATCTAGCATGAGTGCTGATGAACACTTTTTGCTCTTTTGGATGATAAAAGATGCCACCTCTCGTTCCCTTAGGATACCCAATGAAGTAGCACATTTCCGATCTGGGTTCCAGCTTGGTAGCTTTATCATTTAGTAGATAGGCTGGACAACCCCAAATGTGGATATGTCTTAAACTAGGTTTTCGACTTGTCCACATTTCTTGGGGTGTCCTAGGTACTGATTTAGAAGGTACCAGATTTAAAATGTATGCTGCTGCTTCTAGGGCATATCCCCAAAAAGTTATAGGTAGGGTTGCATGACTCATCATGGACCTCACCATATCAAGAAGGGTACGGTTTCTTCTCTCCGCTACACCATTTTGCTGGGGTGTACCCGGTGCAGACAACTGAGACACAATCCCATGTTGTGTGAGGTACTCCTTGAACTTACCCAGGAGGTACTCGCCACCTCGATCAGATCGAAGGGCTTTGATATGTTTCCCTAGTTGTAGCTCCGCCTCAGCCTTGAATTGCTTGAACTTATCAAATGCCTCAGACTTGCGTCGCATTAAGTATACATATCCATACCTAGAGTAATCATCGGTGAAGGTGATGTAATACTCATACCCTCCTCGAGCCGGTTTGTTCATACGACCACACACATCAGTGTGAATCAATTCTAACAACTCCTTTGACCTTAGTCTCTTTCCAGAGAATGACCTTTTGGTCATCTTTCCCTTGAGACAAGATTCGCACTGAGGAAAAGGTTCGAAATCTAATGAGCTTAAAGGCCCATACTCTACCAACCTCTGAATCCATTTTAGGTTAATGTGACCCAAACGTAAGTGCCAAAGATATGTGTCATTGATTGAAGATACCTTCCTTTTAAGGGAAGTGGAGTTTTCTTGCCGTACATTATGCAGTGTGGGAGCAATAGGATATATATAAAATAAGTTGTCATGTATTCTACCGGAACATATAATATTTCCATCTCTACCGATATCAACACCAGAATGGAAAGAAACTGAATAATTAAACTCAATTAATCTGGAAACTAAAATTAAATTCTTCCTCATGTCCGGAACATAGAAAACATTATTTAAAACTAATATCCTATCACATGCAAAATGTAAGGTAACAACTCCTACTGCAACTGCCCAAACTTTAGCTCCAGTTTCGACTCTAAAGGCAAACTCTCCTTTCTCAATCCTTTGCATTATCTGAAACCCCTGCAATGAATTGCAGATATGATTAGTGGCTCCTGAGTCTACTATCCATGAGTCAGTAGAATCAGCTTTCAATGTAGTATGAAAAAGATGTACCTTTCTTAACTGAGGCTAGGAACTTGGGACAATCTTTCTTCCAATGACCTTTGAGGCCACACTTGAAGCATTTCCCTTTGGGCTTTCCATCTGTACCCTTGTCCTTCTTATTACCAGTATTGTCCTTTTTCTGCCCTTTTCCCTTATTCTGCTTCTTCTTGAACTTTTTCCCTTTCGGGTTTAGTTTAGAGGAAGACTGGAAAAAGTGAGCTTGGGCTTTGGGCTTCATGATGGCCTCCGCCGCCTGGAGTTCTTTCATTAACTCAGGTAGAGTCATGTCCATCTTGCTTATATTGAAATTGAGCTTGAACTGATTGAAAGAGTCCGGCAGAGTTTCGAGAATCATATCAGTTTGACTCTCTGCATCAATTTCAGCCCCTATAATCTCAGCTACATTGAAACAATCCATCAGCTTGAGCATATGCTCTCTGACAGGTGTTCCTTCAGCCATCCTAGTATTCATGATAGTCCTCATAGCAGCTTGCCTAGCTGGCCTGCTCTTGTCTGCGAACATCTCAGACAAGGACATCATGATTTCATAGGCTGTGTCCATATGCTCGTGCTGTGTTTGCAACACGTTGGACATGGAAGCGAGCATGTAGCATTTAGCCATGCTATTCGCTTTCTTCCATTTCCTTTCAGCCTCTAACTGGTCATCAGTAGAATTAGCATCAATATCAGGACAGGTTTCCAATAAGACATACTTGTACTCCTCAGTAGTGAGTACTATGTCAAGATTTCTCTTCCAATCTACGTAGTTAGGTCCAGTCAGTTTGTTCTCACGAAGAATGCACATCAGCGGACTAAAAGAATCTTTACCCATCTCTCTCTGGATATGAAACGGTTTATAATTAGACAAGCAGTATATATGTAATATGCATATGGTGCTTGTTATAAAAGGAAAAAAAAGCACAAAACTTTTTACATTATTTAACCCCATTCATAATGTATCAGTGTTTCAACCTCCTCATAGACCCTCCATCGAAGGGATGGCCGAGCCTACAGTCACGTTGAATTAAGGCATGCTTATTTGGATTATCACTATCTGGATACACATATCCAGTGGTAGTCCAATCACTGATTGGTTTGGCCTCATATGATACATAACTCTTAACTCCTAAGGAGAGGTCATTACCGTCTTACTGTCAAGTATATAACCATCTCTTATGAAATTTCCCAGAATGTCTATGATTAAGTCCTCCGAAGGGAAGAGACTTTTATCCATTCTAGAAGTGACCTTTAGTAAAGAGCTCCATCGAAGGGATGGCCGCTCCCACCAACACTTCATTGACATTCTATAGAAGTGATCTTTAGTAAAGAACTCCACCGAAGGGATGGCCGCTCCTACTAACACCTCATTACGAATATTCACATTAGTTCACCCATTAACCCATCAAAGCGGTCTTTAGTAAAGAACTCCACCGAAGGGGTGGCCGCTCCTACTAACACCTTAATGAGATAACATGAACCAAAATTGGAAGGCCGTGGGGTCTTTCCAAAAACCCCTCTCCCACTTGATTATTTATCACTAGGGTTTATACTTTTTGACCTTTACATTGTTTACTCAAAAGCTTTTTTAAATCTAGCAAACTTGGTTAATTAAATTTATGACTCAATGACTTAAGTCATCTTAAAAATAAATAACCTTTACTTTAAAACATTTGAGCAAATCCCTTTAAAGAATCAAAGACCTAACTTGGGTTGTGGAAACCCATAGGTAGCATCTAATTAGATTTTAGTTCAGCCTCTTTTGGAAACCAAGGGTACCAAGATAAACTAAACCCTATCCAATTTTAAACCTTAGACAATTTAGAAGGTGCTGGTCTAAGTTTTGTTTAAAACAAATTTGCCAAGCTAAAAACAATCTAATATAAAAAAAGATGCCAATTTTAGAACCTAATGGTGGCCATGTTTCTATGTGACAATTATAGCAATTATATAAAGCATTCATCCATGCATTCTATATATAAGAGCAAATAAAAGTATGCAATCCTTGATGGCTCCCTGCTCTTCAGACTTCTAATCCTTATCGAACTAGGACATCAAGAATAGATCTCATCCTGCACCAAGAAGTCTTGTCTCCTCCACCACTAAGGAATCCGGTTACATGCAACCTTTCTTGCTTGAAACTTTCTTCTTCTTGCTTGTTCCAATAAATTAAATTTATACAAGCAAACCCATAAAAAACAAAAAACCCCAAATTACATTGGAGATACCTATGCTTTTCAAGAAAGCTTACATCAAGACTAGTTGGAATAAAAGTAAAGAAAGAATTATAACTTCCTAGGATCGCTAAACGCGCAATTGTACACTTTCCAACTATTGAAAAAAAAATATCCAAATCCACATAACAATCATGCGAACCATCAAGGATGCAATATATGGCTGCAAACAAAGAGGTTAGTGCAAGCAAACACACTATGTACATCATTAAACAAATCTGGAAAATAAATTCCAGCATTGTTAATGAAACTTGTACACAACATGCATCTAAACATAACTTTAATAAGGTGCCACCATGCCCAAAATCAATCTAGGATTAATTATACACAACAAGGGATCATGATTTCACATGGAGTGGCTCTGATACCACTGAAAGAAACTGCGATTCAGATCTGAACATCACTAGCGGAAGACGTTCATGGCTAATTTGTAACATGACAGATTTTAAAAAATCTGATTTGGGCAGCATAAATCAGCCATAGTGATCGCTTAATAACTCTATGAATTCATGACCAACAAGTGTATAATTAAAGGAGAATGAAGAAGACTATTACCTTGAAGATTTATAGACTTCAAATCTCTGGAAAAATAGATCCAAAGGGCCGAACTCAGACTTGCAATTAGCAAACAAATTGCTGGAATTTTCTGCAGTAGTATTGCCTTTGATCTTCTTCTCTATCTCACTTCCAAATCTAATTGGCTAAGATGGTGGGATCTTAATCTAGGAATTGAGAACTATTTTTCTAAGGAAGAATCTCAGACCTTAAGCTCTCTTCAATGAAGAAGAAAGCAATCCAATGGCTGGACGTGTGGAATGGAGCTTCTCTTAGTGTAGGACGTCCAAGGGGTTGCACACTCTCCTTTTTATAGAAACTTTGGAAACCTTTCCTAAAAGTTTATCTCTTCTAATTCTCATAGATGTCCTAAAAGGAAAGTATAATCTAAAAATTTATTTCCTTTTAGAAACACTCCAATTAGAAAAGAAAACTAAAGGAACTTCCCACAAACTTTAGCAATTAGTAATCCTAGTTGTACAACACTTACTAATTTAAGTTTCTAATCCAAAAAGGAAACTTTCTTATAGGAATACTAATCCAAAGAGGAGTCCAACCTTCCAAGTGGAGAGACCTACTCAAAATTGGAAACCTTACCCATGGAATTTCTATTATGGACGTCCCACATACTAATGCACACCATGGCCCACAAACAATTTATCTAGAATTAAATTCATGTATACCATCAAAGGCCTATTTGAATTTAAACTCAAAATTATTTTTCCACTAAAATAATTCATCCAAATGTCATCTAAACATTTTAGGAAACCATGCCAATCTTGGAAAGTGATTAGGGAAGGGACCAAAAGACATATTTGCCATTGGCTCCCAAAATGACCAAAATGTCCATGCTAAACCCATAGCAACATAAGACCATTTTAACCTTAACTCATTCCACTAAAGAGTTATAGTTGAACTCCAAGGACAAATATATAATATAATAAGCTCGTCATAAAATGACAGTTGTCTTCGACCTACTAAGTGTAATGACCTGATGCCCCTCTATGTAACATCCATAATCAAGTCAGGTTATCCAATAAACTATCAACCTTCTCGATTACATCTGAACCTTAGAACTTCATATCCTTAACTTAATCATCATCCTGATATCATTCTCTTGATCCAGGGAGCGACCCACAAGTTCAATATCCATATGGAACATCCATATACTAAGATCTTAGATTTTGATGATTAATTGGATAATTCTAAGGGGACGATCATTCCATCATTAGATGGCACAGATTCTTTATTGCATCTGCACGTCCCAACTGATCAAGTCCGAGTGCCCAAAACACAGAGCTGTTGACCCATGAAAAGAATCTCACCCATAGTGAATTAAAGCACAAGAACTTGACTTCATCAGTTCATCCACAAATGCTCAAGATTAAGAGCACTGGTCACAGTAGCATGAGGTGACTTGATCTCTCTCCGTGATAGTATTATTTTAGAGATTACACCTACCATGGTCCTGTTCAATGCATTGCATATGCACTAATGAGATAAATTCGGGAAAGTCCTCCCATGACTTAAGTAAGCCACCCTGAATACAGGAGAGTCTCTCACTATAACTTATACCAAGATGAAGTGCCCAGCTCCATCTCTCAGTTATGAACAAATATGTTATTTCCAGTGTCCATGAATTAGACCTATCTGTGTGTAGACACTACACACCTAATTCATTTACTAGAAACAATGGGCCTTACACAACCAAACATATATACACGTTTAAGCATAAAAGAGTCATTCCATTAAATAACCAGTAAATATCCAGTAACAAAAGATGAGAGTGCAGCTAGTGGGCTTTAGGGCATACACCAATCCCAACACCTCCCCCCTGTTAACATTTTGAAAGATCACCAATGTATCCATCAAAGAGAGCAAATGGCCCTCCCGATCTGAACACTAGCTTAAACATTTCTACGAGCTTTTATCCGAAAGGGGAAGAACCAAAGTTTCTCAAATTTGAATCCAAAAGTGAGAAATTTGATTTTTTTTTTGAAAATCTTTTTAAAGATCTCTAATGGACTCATCAAAGAGAAAAAGTGGCCCATTCCCTAGCCCGAGCTCAAACTCAAACATTCTACGAGCTTTTATCCAAAAGGGAAAGAATCAAAGTTTCTCAAATTAGAATCTCAAAATTAAGAAATCTGATTTTTTTTTAAGATCTCTAATGGGCACATCAGAGAGAAAAAGTAGCCAATTCCCCAATTTGAACACTAACTCAAACATATCAGCGAGCTTTTATCGGAAAGGGAAAGGATCAAAGTTTCTCAATTTTGAATCCAAAAGTAAGAAATCTGATCTTTTAAAAAAAAAGAAATTGTGGAATTAAAGTCAAAGATAGAATTAGAAATTTCCAAAAAATCCCTTTTCATTTTTTTTAGATTCAAAATCTAACTTAGTCCAGCAATTAAAAAGGAGCCAAGGAATCTAGAAAAGAAGCATAAGCATATAGCAAAAGATATAATATGCAAATATTTCTTTCTAAGTATCATGTTCTCAAATGAACGAGTCCCACAGGGTGTGCCAGCTTGATCGGCTTGCATTTTCTCTCGCAGAACTACCGAGGTCAGTAGACGTGAGAGTCCGTGGGGTCCAACCCTTTCGTGAACAGAGACAAAGCGAACATCAACTTTTTTTGTGTACGGGAATGCCAGATTTTCTACTCTACTTGGAATTGACAAGTGGTGGTCTGTAGACCCACCTTTTTTCTAGTTTTCATTCCACATATATTTAAGAAAAGAGACATGATTTGTTTTGAATGCCGTGAAAGGCGATTTTTTCCGTAAAAGGTGATTCACAATTCTTATAAAAAAGGAAAGACAAGAGTTGTGATTTTAATTTCTCTTAAAGAAATGCAAAATACAATGAAAAGCAGGAAAAGGGGATCTAACTTCTCAGGAGATTGTGGAGACTCATTCAGATTGACGGTCGCAAGTCGTGTGTTGACTTCGCCATCATCCTTCAGATGAGAACAGAGGATGCTTTTGATTCGCTTGGCTCGGCTTAAATCTCATATTTTTAGAGGATAAAGACCAAGAAGAGATCCAATATCCAATAAAAAGCTAAGTAGATAGGCTGAAAAGCCACGTCTAAGCCATGGAGACAGAAGGAGAAGGCCTTGGGGGGGGGGGGGGGTGGCCCCCCAAGGGACTTTGGTCACCTTGTAGTGGTGGTCGGAGCAAGACTTCTTCAATGGAGGAGAGGTTGTTGTTGGAGCGTTGTAGCAACGTTGCAAAGTTTTTTCTAAGATTTGCACGTTCTCCTTTTCTTCTTGGAGTGACCTCCTTTTATAGGCTTTTGGTGGCCATGAGCAGGTTGCATTATTGCTCCATGATGGGAGGAGTTACAAGTTTTTAATTTGTATTTTTGTAACTCCTTTTTCCTGACTTTTGATTGGCTGTTGGAGAATAATGGGCTTTTAATTTCCTTTAAACTCCATGATGGGAGGAGTTACATGGTTTAATGTCATGATTACACTTGACTTGTAACTCTCATTTCTAGGCTTCTAATTGGGCCGTCTAAAATAATGAGTAAATAACCACATTAATTTGTCATAAAACGGGTCATTAACTGCATTAAGTGGTCGCCAAAGTGTTTGAAGAATCGCAGGACACACAGCATCTTTTTGAATTCTTCTTGCAATGTAGGAGGCTTGGTCGCCGATGGATCTTCATGCAAATTGATGTCGGATGATCATGTAACTTTAGACATTAATTGTTACCAGTGGGCCGGTACCAATTGTCCCGTCAATTTCTTGATCGGTCGAGCAGAAAGTGTGCTTTCTTGGTCGGCCGGTTGGCAATCTTGGAGCGTCTGGTGACGAACCCATGATTTTGACGGCGGGTCTATGATGTTGACGAAGATCAATGGATTTCGTGCCTCAAAAATCAATTTTTTGGAAAACCATAGAGGCCAATCATCTCGAAATGCAAAATGACACCAAAGATGGGTTTTCGGCGGAAATCAGGCGACTCGGATTTTGATGGTCGCCAACGACCATGGGGTTTTTTACCCCCTTTGGTCGCCGATTTTCGGCCGTTTTTTTTTATTTTTCTGCTTCTTTCTTCTTTGATTTTTTCCTGACATTTTGTATATGTTTTGGCCTGATTTCCTTGCAGAAAGCTTGACAAGAAGCCTTGCATATCAGAGCGTAAAGTTTTTGATTTTCTGGGAAAGCATAATACTTTGTCACGCAGAGTTGCCAGCTTACCGTCAGAAGCCGAAATTAGGCCAAACGATGTCGGAATAACCTGAAATTTGGGGTGAATTTGGTATAGAGCCTTCTAGTGGCATTTTGAGGCCAACTGTGTGCTATGTTTTGTAAATCAGGGTCACCAGCTTCAATGCCGCCGATAGCTCCTGTTCAGCATCTGGAAAATGAAGTTAGACGAAATGATGTCGAAATGGCCCAAAACTTCACGTGTACTCTTCTTTTGGCTATTTTGAAGAATTTTACAGCTTTTGTTCGATTTTGACAAGATTTGAATCTTGAAGTAGCATTGCGTGTTTGTGATAGGATGCGGCTTCATGTAGCTTCATGCTATTAAAAGTATATGAAGAGGCAAAGTGACATTTTTGGTATCAACAAATGCCCCCTCGAGGTACAGCAACTAATTGCATAAGTTTTGAAGTCGATGTGCCTCAAATAGAACTATGAAGGAGAGCTTCTAACTTAACCAAGAGTCTTGAACAATTTTATTTGTTTTTTGGTAGAGTAGCTTTTGAGTTTACGAAGGAATTTCGTGGCAGTGAGAAGGATCATGTACCATCTCAAGGCAAAGTTTTGAAAATGACATGAGAGACTTGGATTTGGGTTTTTGGGTTTTGGATTTTCCTTTTGACCTTGTGAACCTAAAAGCTTTATGTGGCGCATTAGGCGGTCAAGAAGGGTTTTTTTGGTTTTGGGGTTTTCTTTTTTTTATTATTATTTTTTTTTTTTGACCTTGTGACCTAACAAGCTATATGTGGCATGTTAGGGGGTCGGGTTTTGGATTTTTGTTTTGACCTTGTGACTTAACAAGATGTAAGTGGCAAGTTAGGGGGTCAAGATTTGGATTTGGATTTTGACTTTGTGACCTAACAAGCGGTATGTGGCAAGTTAGGGAGTCAGAATTTGGTTTTTTGTCACTCTTTGGGACTACTTGGGTCCATTGGAGTTGTTTGGATTTTTGTGGAATGTCAATTTCAAGATTTTGGCTGAATTTGGTGCATGAGGCTGGTGGGATAATTTGAATTTTGGAAGCTCATGAGGCTTGGATATTTTTTTTTTTTTTGTAGCCCAATCGATTCAAAAAAGGCATGGAACCATTTTGCATGCTCTTGGTAAGAGGGATTTTTGATTGGAAGCCCCTTTTAGTGCCTAGGTGGTCAAACCTAGCTCATATGGGCTAACCCATGGGACCTTAAACTTTAAAAATGGTTTAGATCTCATGTAGTGTCATTTTGTAGATAATATCTAAAAATATCTCCTTTGGATAGAGAATATCAAAAGATATCCTTCCTTGGAGAGAATCTCTCAAGTTTCCTTTCTTTTGGGAGAGAATTTCTCAATGTATATTTCTTTGGGAGAGAATCTCTCAAATTTCCTTTCTTTTGGGAGAGAATCTCTCAAATTCCCTTTCTTTTGTGAGAGAATTTCTCAAAGTATCTTTCTTTTGGAAAGGTTGCTAATTTGTAGCACTTGCCTTCTTGTTTTTCTCATTGTTTCCTTCTTTGGTTTGATATCTTCTATAAAAGCAAAGGGAGATTGGATCCCTTGCTCTTATTGCTTTCTTTTGCAAAGAAGTCAAAGAGCGCTTCAAGACCAAGAGCACTTTTTCTTTAAGGATCTTCAAGTTCTTTTTCGTCTTCATCAATGGCTTCAAGTAAGTTTTATTTTCCAACAAGAAGCTCAATGTAGAAGTAGGGATAAAAAAAATCTTCTCTTTGTTTTTTTTTTTTCTTTTTTTTCTTTCTTTTCTCTTCGTTTTTTTTTTTTTTTTTGTGGCCATACAACCACGTGGCAGTGGGCCATGGTCGTGGGCCAGCCCTTTTTTTTGTTTTTTTTTCTTTTACTTCTCCTCCTTTTTTTTTAAGAGGTTTCTTTTCTCTTTTTTTTTTCTTTTTTTTGCTCACCATGATAATGAGGTTTATGCAAATCAAAATGTCCATGCATTTTTCTTTTCTCTTTTTTTTTTGATGCGTCAAATAAAAGGCAGAGGTTTCTATGTCAAGCCAACATGAGTTTTTACTAAGACAAAGTTTGATTAGTTTTGACCAAGTTGGGTTGGAATTTGTCAAACTTTGGTCAAGGATTTTCTAGCATCCAATGCATGGCAATTTCCTTTCTTTGCATGATTTTTATAAATTGAATTGGAAGAATGACATGATAGTGCATACCTGAAAAGTTTTGCAAGTTCTGCAGTTCGGAGCTCACAGTAATGTTGAGTCCCTTTTCCAATCTTGCGGGGATTTGAGAAGATTTCCTTGATCTTGCAGCAATGTTTGAGTCCAAGCTTTCTTTGAGAATCTTCCATTGAATATGAGCTCGTAGCGATGTTGAGTTCATCTTCAAGCTTCCCATCTTTTTTGAGGGGTTTCCTTTCCTTTGAAATTGCCCTGGAACCATGCCAAAATTTCACAAGGATTCTTTTAGCAAAATTCTGTCATTTTGATGATTGATCTTTTCTTTCCAAACCTTTACAGGTGGTTCCTCCAGAATGAACAAGGGTAAGGGGCCTGTTACCGGCATGCCTTACCGATCTGCTAGATCTTCCAATGCGGCTGTTCAGCAGGCCTAGGACTACCAGGGACAGCGGATGTGAGAGTCTGTGGGGTACAACCCTTTTGTGACCGGAGACAAAGCTAAGTGAGGAGGGTTTTTGGTGGCCATGAGGAGGGTTTATGAGCTTTTAAATGCTTTAATTGCAATAATGCTCCATGATAAGACGAGTTACAATTTGTATTTTTATAACTTCTTTTCTTGGCTTTTGATTGGCCGTTGGAGAATAATGGGCTTTTAATTGCCTTTAAACTCCATGATGGGAGGAGTTACATGTTTTAATGCCATAATTACACTTGACTTGTAAGTCCCATTTCTTGGCTTCTAATTCGGCCGTCCAAAATAATGTGTACATGACAATACTAATTTGTCATAAAATGATTCATTAACTGCATTAAGTAGTCGCCAAAGCGTTTGAAGAGTCACGGGCCGCGCCGCGTCTTTTAGAATTCTTCTTGCAATGTAAGAGGCTTGATCGTCGATAGATCTTCCTGCTGATTGATGTCGGATGATCATGTAACCTCACACATTAATTGCTACTAGTGGGCCGGTACCATCTGTCTGTCGATTACTCGATCGGTCGGGCAGAAAGTGTGCTTTTTTGGTCGGCCAGTTGGCAAGTTCGAAGCGTTTGATGACGAGACGGCGAATCCGTAATGTTGATGAAGATCGACAAATTTCGTGCCCCAAAAATCAATTTTTTGGTAAACCACAGAGGCCAATCATCTCGAAACGTGAAAAAAAAAGAACACCAAAAGGTGGGTTTTCGTCATAGATCCGGGTCGTCGTCACCTTAGGCCAAGGTTGCCGGCGACCATGGGGACTTTTGTCCCTTTCGGTCGCCGATTTTCGGCCGTTTTTCAGTTTTTTCTGAATCTTTCTTCTTCGGTATTCTTTTTGACATTTTGTTACATGTTTTGGCCTGATTTCCCTGCAGAAAGCTTGACGAGAAGCCTTACATATCATTTCCGATTTTCTTGGAAAGCCGAAAACTTTGTCGTGCAGAGTTGCCGATTTGCCGTCAGAAGCCCAAACTAGGTCAAACGATGTCGGAATGACCTGAAATTTGAGGGGAAGCCTCCTGAGCAATAAATAAGACCAACCATATGATTTTGTTTGAGTTTTGAACCCATGTGGGGTCCTGTCGCCAATAGACTTATTTTATTGCGAGTAAGATGCCGCGCTTTGATGTACTGTGAACCGATGTCCGATTGACTTAAAATTTGACAGGGAGCCTATTGGAGTCATTTTTAGATGATCCATTAGCTCTGATTTGGAAATCATGGTCCCGGGGGGCTCCACCGCCGAGAGGCCTGATTTAGCTTCTGTGAGTCAAAGTCTGTTCAAATGTTGTCGAAATGACGTGAAACTTGACATGTTGCCCTTTTGAAGTATTTTGAGATCACCCATGTGCTCTATTTGATGAGTGATGGCCTCGGTGGTTCTCGCCGCCGAAAGGCTTGATTTTACTGCTTGAGGTTTGATGTAGGGTCAAACATAGTCGGTTCGACCTAAAACTTGACATAGAGCATTTTGGAAGTATTTTAGACCATCCAGAGGCTCTGATCAAAGATCTAATATCTTTGACGTTGTTGCCGCCGGGAGAGCTGACCTTGCTGCGGTTTTTTTTTTTGGGCCAAACGATGTTGAAATGGCCTGAAATTTGATGTAGAGCATTCTTGTGGCAGTTTGAGGCCAACTGTGTGCTCTGTTTTATAAATTAGGGTCTCCAGCTTCACCGCCGCCGGGTGGTCCTGTTCAGCTGCTGGAAGAGTGAAGTTAGGCCAAATAATATTGAAATGGCCCGAAACTTCATATGTACTCTTCTTTTGGCTGTTTTGAAGAATCTTGCGGTTTTTGTTTGATTCTGACAAGATTTGATGCTTGAAGTAGCATTGCCTGCTTATGGTAGGATGTGGCTTCATGTAGCTTCTTGATGTTGAAAGTGTACGAAGACGCAAAGTGATATTTTTGGTGTCAATAATTTGATGGCTCCAATCCACACCACTGGATAGATACTATTGCCATGACAAGAATGCACTTCCTTTAGGAAAACTATGAGTAGGAATGAAGTCGTAGAAGCCAAAATAAGTCCAAGATCATAGGGGAACGACTACTTAACCTTAGTTGTAAGGAGTCCTAGTTCACATTGGGAAGTCTCGGGTTTGAACCCTGCTCCTCCCTCTTTCGATATGTGAGTTTTTATTACTTCACCTTTGTGAGTTGTGTCTATTTCTCCTCGTATGTGTGAGTTTCCATCACCTCACATGTGTGTGAGTTGTGTCTATCTCTCCTCGCATGTGTGAGTTGTGTCCGTTAGGGTTTTCATTGGTTGCAATTTTATTGGATGCATTCATTTTCATGTTAGCTTGACCTCTCATGCACTCATACTTTTAAATCTTGGTACCTTCATGCAATTTTGCTTAAGTTTTCATGATTGACCAGATTTGAGTTTCTTGCATGATTTAGTCCTTCAATTTACTTTCAAAGAATTTATCAAATGAATATTTGAAAGTCATGCATACTCATGTTTTGATTCACATTTTAAAACTTCCTTTTAAACATGTTTATCTCCGGTCAAGTCGAGTTCTCCATGACCAATCTTCCCTATTTAGAAAATCAATTTCATTAAAAAAAATTTGGTAAACCGAATTTTCACAGTTTGTAACATTCAAATTTTCCGACCATTGGAGAAATGACCATTGGGAATTCGATCAACCGAACATAGAGCCGTTAGAATGCTTTTTTGCTATAAATTGAGCTCTTCCTTGGGATTTGTGCCAACCCTTTTGAGTATTTTGAGGGCCAAGGAAGGTGGGAGAGTTAGGCCAAGAGGGCAGATCTATGGATTTCAACCTTTGATTCTTTAAATGGGTTTGCCTTTGTCTTAAGATTAATTCAAGCTAGTCTTTAAAACTTTATTTTCATTTATGGCATGATTTAATGACCACTTAACATCTTCAAATGCTAGTTGCCTTATATGCTTTGATTTAAAACATGGTTAGTGATTTGACTTAAACATCTGAATAGATTTACACATGTTCTCAAATTTATGTTTTGATCAAACATGCTAGAGTTAGATTGAGTTTTCTAAAATTAGTTTCTTCATCATTTCAAAACATGTGTGCATCATTTAAATCACTCAATCTCTCATTTATGGTTTTCACCTTTGTATCATTTATGAGCCTTTAATTTCAAAAAGAGATAGAGGCTTTCAAGCATATGCATCATTTATGGATCTTTGCATTCTCCATGCATATGTTTTATATTAGGATTTCACTGATATATCAACCTATGTTAAGAGGCATCAGTATGCACTTAATTGTATCTCTTCTAGTGCATTCTTAGGCATTGAATTGAGAGATAAAAAATATCTTGTTGTAAAGGTTATTGCTAAGCCTCAGAAAACCATAAGTGGTTGTAAAGACATAGGCACCAGTATCCCTATGCCTAGGTCCTTCGAATTTCAGATCCAGCTTCTGAATATCATTATTTGCATCATTTTGAAGTAGATATCACAGTCCCATCACATGTAGGTTGCATTAAATCAAACATCTTCACTATTGCACACCGAAAAATACACTAAAAATATCAAGAAATATCATAAAATCACAAATACAGTAAAAACCTGAATCTAAGGCCTACAGACCTAAGGATCCCAATGCTTATGTTGGTTTAACCAAATCAGTATGCATCGTTCGATTTTTTGCAATGCATTTAAGTAGGACTCATCTCTGCAGTGATAGATTTATTTTTTCTTTTTGTTGTGTTTCTGCATTCCGAATTTTCACTTTTATCACACATGTATCACAGAATGTCACGGCCCCGAACCCAATTAGTGAATAAATCGGATCTGGGGTGTGAAAATTAAGGCTAATTAAAAAAATTTACACTTATTGCCGGAAGATCGAAGTCCTCTATGAGGATTGTGTGTTTGAGCCTCATTAATTAAGATAGCCTACGAAACTTAACATGTAATCGCATTTCATAATCCCTGTAGAAATATCAAAGCAAGTATGCATTCCATCCCATTATATATTTAAGTTTCAAAAGACATATAAAGTTTATATAGACATCAAGACCACCACAAAAGCCTAGGTCTTGGAACAAAAGATATACAAGGTATGAATAGACAAGTTCAAAAGATCAAAACCCAAAACATGAAATTTAAGAGGCAAGATAACAGGTGTCCCCATGTGACGCGCATAGGTGCCAGGAATGATGATGCTAAGCTACGTCATCGGCACTCCACTCACATAGATTGTCCTCCTCCTCCGACTAAGGATCCTCTGGGATTGCCTCAGTGTCCGTGTCAATGTAGTAGGTGGTGTCGTCTGCACACCAAGGAAATAAAGAGTCAACACATGTTGGCAAAAAGATAAGCAATATATATTATTCATAACATGTTTCAATAAGAATAAAGACGAGTAATTAATTATAAGATGTTAAGGTGAATGTCTAGGCATGTAAGCAAGAGTAATATCAAGAATAAGGTGACAATATAGGTCCTAGCAAGATATAGCTAGAACAACCATCCATGTGATATGCAATGCACAAGCAATAGGAGACTCCAAGGAAGTCCAAGCCATCTCCTGGAGGTACCAATGTCGTCCAAGCCGACTGCCAATACCTTAAAGTCCAGCTCTAGTGGTATCCAAAGCTACCAACTAGGAATAATAGCA
The DNA here is from genome assembly GCA_012931725.1 of Litsea cubeba. Classification (NCBI taxonomy): domain Eukaryota; kingdom Viridiplantae; phylum Streptophyta; class Magnoliopsida; order Laurales; family Lauraceae; genus Litsea; species Litsea cubeba. The sequence goes on from CM022955.1 coordinate 47,551,187, forward strand.
TCGTCCGAGTCGGATGCCATTATTCTACGCCGTGGACGCCGTCCAAGCCGACTGCGCACCCTAGTGTCCGAGAAACCGACCCACTCAAGAATCATCAGACTGCAATTGGCCATGTATGCAAGATATAATAATGATGGTGATGATGTAGCGTGTGACACAAGATCCAAGACAAGCACACGTGGACAGATTACAAGGTACAAGACAAGAAGTTGAGGGCTACTCCAAGTCAAGCCAAGATACAAGACAACTAATTCCACGAGTAGTCCACTTAACAAGTCTATCCACACGTGTCCATCAAATACAAGATAAAAAGGTACCTAAGGATACATTGTAAGTCCGGTCAACCCTAGATCTATAAGTTATGTTACAAGTTATACAAGTATTCAAGAGTAGAGTGTACAAGATACATTAAGTTACGGATATATGATTTACGAGTTAAGAGTGAAGAACAAGCCAATCATACATCAAGGGTTGTCCATCGCATGCCGTACGTGTCCCCAATAGATTACATATGGAGAATGAGTCAACGATGTCCTAGTTTGGTGAGCCCTTGGTGTACGGAAGTTATTGGGCACCAATTGACTCAATTCCACATGCATTCGGCCAAGTCACAAACAACAATACACGGAAATCCCGGACAACCAATGAAGCAACCAAGCCAATCATGCTTCATTTTCAATTTCCCATGTTGGTCATAAAAGGGTAAGGTCAATGGGTTCAAACCTAGGGGTCCAAACTAGGTTTAGAGTCCCTTTCCAAAAGAGACAAGGGCCTGGTTCATTGATCCAAATATCCATTTTCTTTACCAACCTCCGATCATTAGGATAAGTGGATCATTAGATTCTACGTCTTGAGAGCTTTCCAATGAAATGTAGAACTATGAAATCTAACGTACGGATCAAAAGTTAAGGCTTCCGGAAGACGGGTCATCTTGAGTCCGCAATTGGTTAGCTTGAGCCAACCCAATAGAATTGCATGAACTGAATCTTTCCGAGTTCAGTCCCTGGGGTATCCAATCCCCTATCCTCCAATGTCATTTCCTACAAGAAAGGGAGCCTACATGCTGCCCACATCCATTCCATTCCACCCTTCAATCATCAAACCCATCCATCATCCAATTAAAGTCCATTCCACCCATGATACCAATTTAGCATATATAATCAAACTAACCATGACAAGCTTGGAATTTAGGAAAATCTAAGTAATTGAATTATCAAGAAGCAAATAACATATGTGCATGCTTAATATATAAAGCAAATCCACTTGCCTTAACGAAGGATGGAAATTGAGAAGAAATTTGGGAAAAACTTGGAAAAGAGAACTACTTACAACTCACTAGCCAAATATACCCTCCCAAAAGCTTCTCCTACGCTCCAAGAGCACAAGGGAAAGGAAAGAAAAGAAATTCATTCACATGGAACACCTCTATAGCAACAAGAAAGGAAATTGGGGAAGGAGAAGTAGGGGAAAACTTACCAAAATGGCTCTAAGAGATGAGGAAGAGGAGAGGAAGAAGAAGGTGCTCTTGATTGCTTAAAATCCCTCCTTCAGAGGTCACATGCAAGAGGAAAATGGAGGAAGAAGAGCTCCAGCAGCTCTCTCTGATCTCTAAGGCAACGAATGAAATGGAAGTGAAAATCTGCAAAAATGGAGTTTAGAACATTGGATGTGAAACGACCAATATGCCCTCATCAGTTAATTGGAAAAAGGGGTTTAAGTGGAGGGCAAGGCTGGAAAATGTGATTATTGCAAGAGATGGGAGTAGGAAAAGAAAAAAATGCCCTATCCAGCTGAATTTAAATGATGTTGGAGCAGGGGTAAAGCTGGAAATCTGAATTTCTTATATGAAATGGGAGAAATGAAGTTAATTGAGGGATCTCGAGGCGTCGAATCAAGACAAGTTAAAAACGGAAAACGAGGAGCGCGACGAGATCTTTCTAACAAGCCCAAATTCGACGAAAACTAAATTTTTCGGAAAAATACCCAATTTTTCTAAAATCACAACCTAATCCCCTATTAAGATTAATAACACTCGGAATCGAACGAAACTTCACGAACATCTTTCTAGTGACAAAAGACACTTGTCTAAATACTAAACTCATATAATTAGCTATCACAATTTATTAAGCTAATCACTAAGATTAAGAAGCTAAATACACTATTAAGGTCGGGGACCTTACACATAGTATCATGAAACACCAAGAGAAATCATAAAACACAAAATGCTAAAATTCACTTCTCTCTTTTTATTCTATAAAAATTAGAAAAAAAAAAGATATCATAAAAAATAAAAAATAAAAACCAAAAGTAATAAGCGGATGACCTAGGTTATTCGACCTTTGCGCCTAAGTAGATTAAAAGAACCACCAAAACTCTAAAATAGAAAGACCTTAATTAATTCAGACTTAAACTGAATTGATAAAATAAAAAAAAAAATTAACGGACCATGGAAAAGGCACATTGGTGCCTAAGCCTTTTAACCCCCTTAAAGCTCCCTAATTAAGATTAAATACCATTAAAACAAGCATAATTCGACTTCATTACAATAGTAAATCACCACTAATCTAAACCCAGTAAAAACCATAAAAAAATCCAACTTAAAAATAACCAGAAAATACATAAAACGCTATAAAAAATACCAAACAGATACATAGGTCTCACAATCCAGTGCCTGTGTTGCTTTTAACCCCTAATTAATCAATTAAACTAAAAATCATTAATTAAAACACTTCAAATGTAAAACACAATAACACGGAACCTAAAAAAATCTTAAACTCAAAACACTGTGATTGAAATCCTCCAGAATTCTAAATAATAGTCGGAAATATTGAAAATCACTGAAACGGCACTTCAGCCCTAGTATCCCTGCGACTATGTCCCTCTAAGAACTCATATCTAAAGTTTCAATTTTATTTTATGTTACGAACTTAAACCATTGAGACATCCACAGACCAGAACTTAAAACAATCCAAAAAATTGAAATACATTAATCAAAACTCTCTGACATTTCGAATGATAGTCGAAGATAGTGAAAACCATTGAAAAAAGAGGATGGGTCCCGATATCCCTACACCTATGTACCTCTGAGAAATCATATTCCAGTTTTCTACTTTATTCTGAATTACAGACTTAAACCACTGAAAAGAAAACACCTCAGAATATAAAATAACCTCAGAGTTTTTTTTTTTTTTTTTTTTTTTTTTTTAACCCAGCCAAAGGGGGCTGAGATCCAATTGAGAGTTCGCATACACATGGAAAGACAGGCCACTTAAGTGGGAAAGGAGACCGCACATGCGGAAAGAAAGCTCATATAAGTGAGAAAGGAGAATGTACGCGCGGAAAGAAATGGCATAGATAGGAGAATGTACACGCGGAAAGAAATGGCATACCCAGAGTTCAAACCCCTGCATCACTCTAAAAAACTCTAATTGAATAAAAATCTCTAAAATCACGAAAACAATAAATATAGTGAGAACGATTGAAACAGGCACAAAGGCCCCAGGATCCCTACCCGTGTCACTCTAAAAAACTCGTGTCGTGAATTCCGACATTATTATGATTTTTGGACTCTAAACTCACATCCCAAAATTTTTATTCATCCAAAAGCACACTTAACAGAATACAAAACTACTCAGGATGTTGGGGATGTGCAACCAAAGTCCCACATCGGCTTAGAATTGGGAAAGATCAGGGGCATATAAGTTGGACTAAGTACTCCATTGGTATGAGGCCTTTTGGGTAGAACCCAAGAACAAATCCATGAGGGCTTAGGCCCAAAGTGGACAATATCATATCAATGTGGAGTTTGTGGTGGTCCACTGTCCTAACAAGTGGTTGGTATCAGAGCTTGGTTGTGGTATGGCTGTCGCTGCGCAGAGGAGAACAGAGTTCTCGTTTTGGACTCGCTGAGATTAGAAATCAGAGAATCTCAATTTGTGGAGTCATCGTCAGTCGCCGGAGTTTGCCCGCGGCCTGTGCCATTCGCACGTTGCCGGGGAAGAAGAGCAGCATATCGTCGTCGTGCAGATCTGGACTGGATCGCAAGTGACGCCTTGCGTCGCCCATCGCCTGCAACGAAGAAGACGAATTGCAGTCGCTGACTGCCGTCGCCGGAATCAGACCAGAGGAACTGGTCTGGCTGCCCATTCGCTGGAGAAGATCCCCGCTGCCGCCGTGCAGACGCTGCTGATCGTCGTGTCAGTTGCTGCCGAAGAAGAAGATCGTTCTGTTACCGGAGAGGTTGCCATCGTCGCCACCACAGCAGTCGCCGGAGATTCTCTCCGTCGTCGACATTATCTGCGCACTCCGGCCGCCCTCTGTCGTCGCCACCAGAGAAGAAGAAGACAGGGCAGCATCCTGCCCTGTCGCTGGTTCTGTTCCAGAACCGAAGAAGGAGAAGAAGACCCAGTTGGGCCGGGTTCTGCGCAGGTCAGTTCGGGTCAGATTTGACCTGCTCGTTCCAGAAGCCCAGCCTGCAGTGTAAGTCCAGTCCAGGTCAGGTCGACCTGACCCAGTCCGCACAGGAGAGGCCCGTTCCAGCAGCTGCTGACGTCAGCGCCACGTCAGCAAACAGTACAGTCAAAGACAGATTTGACCAATTGGACGGCCATAATTGTTTTGGGAGTTTCGGAGTCATCCGGACTCAGAATTGAGCTCCGTTTTTTTTGTTGGATTCGTATTTACTAGATCTACGATCTGAACGAAGTTGATTGTTAGTTTGACAGTAAAGAAAAAATGGCAAGCTCATCATCAGCAAAGACAACCATCTCGAATGCAAAATTCGAAGTCGAGAAATTTGATGGTACCAATAACTTTGGTATGTGGCAATGTGAGGTTAGAGATGTTCTGAGCCAACAAGAGTTGGAAATTGCTCTCGAGGATAAGCCCAAAGAGATGGAAGATAAGGAATGGCAGAAGATCAATCGTCAGACATGTAGCACCATCAGATTATGTCTCGCGAAGGATCAGAAATACTCAGTGATGAGAGAAACTTCTGAAAAAGAGTTGTGGCAGAAATTGGAGGAAAAGTATATGACCAAGAGCTTGGAGAATCGGATCTATTTGAAGAAGAAACTTTTCCGCTTCGAGTATCGTCGAGGTATTTCTATGACTGAACATCTCGATATTTTAATAAGATTATTGCTGATTTGATGAACATTGATGTGAAAGTTGATGATGAAGATAAGGCATTACTTCTTCTGAATTCACTTCCCGATAGTTATGATCATTTTACTCACACTTTGATCAACGGGAAGACTGAGGTTAAATATGATGTTGTGTCTGCTGCTTTGATGAATAATGAATATCGGAAGAAGGACAAACAGGCCCACAGGGATTCATCATCTGATGCATTGACAATAAGAGGCAGATCAGATGTTAGGACATCTGGTAGTAAATCTCGTTCTAAATCGAGAGGAAAATCAAAACCACCTGCAAAAGATGAATGTGCGTTTTGTCGAAAAAAGGGGCATTGGAAGAAGGATTATCCAAAGTTGAAAAACAAGGACAAAGATAAATCTGATGCAAACATTGGACACGATGGAGATGATGATTCTGATTTTAATTTGACTGTTTCTTCATTGGTATGCCATTCTGACGAATGGATTTTAGACTCGGGTTGTACCTATCATATGTGTCCCAACAGGGAATGGTTTTCCAGCTTTCAAGAGTTGGATGGTGGCACAGTTTTGATGGGAAATGATAGTGCTTGTAAAACAAAAGGGATAGGAAAAATCCGTTTGAAGATGCATGATGGAGCAGTTAGAGTTTTGACAGAAGTTCGGTATGTACCGGATTTGAAGAAGAATCTTATCTCATTGGGTACTTTAGACTCCAAAGACTTCAAGATTACCATGGAAGGTGGAGTTCTAAAAGTTGTTTATGGTGCACTTGTGTTAATGAAGGGTGTCCGAAGAGGTAATCTGTGTTTCTTGCAAGGGAGTACAGTTGTAGGTGGAGCAGCAACAGTATCTCATAGTTCAAATGAGACTGTTACAGACACTACCAGATTGTGGCACATGCGTCTAAGGCATGCTGGGGAGAAAGCATTGCAGGGTTTGGTTAAGCAAGGCTTGTTGCAAGGTGCAAAGACCTGCAAGTTGGGATTTTGTGAACATTGTATTTTTGGCAAGCAGACAAAAGTGAAGTTTGGCACCGCGATCCATCGCACTCAAGGCATACTAGACTATGTTCATTCGGATGTATGGGGTCCTACCAAAGTGGCATCTTTGGGAGGTATGCACTACTTTGTTACATTCGTTGATGACTTCTCCAGAAGAGTATGGGTGTACATCATGAAGCACAAGGATGAAGTTTTGAATGTGTTCTTGAAGTGGAAGAAAATGATTGAAACACAGACTGGCAGAAAGATCAAAAGGCTTAGGTCAGATAACGGTGGAGAGTACAAGTCTGATCCGTTCTTGAAAGTATGTCAGGATGAGGGGATCGTGAGGCATTTCACAGTTAGTGGGACTCCACAACAGAATGGGGTGACAGAACGAATGAACCGCACTATATTGGAGAAAGTTCGGTGTATGTTGTCTAATTCTGGATTAGGCAAAGCGTTCTGGGGTGAGGCAGTTGTTTATGCTTGTCATCTCATCAATAGGTTGCCTTCTGCTGCGATCGAGGGTAAAACACCCATTGAGGTATGGTCTGGAAAACCCGCTACTGATTATGATAAATTGTATATATTTGGTTGTCCTGCTTATTACCATGTCACAGAGAGTAAGTTGGATCCAAGGGCCAAGAAAGCTATATTCTTGGGTTTCAGCAGTGGTGTGAAATGATACCGGCTATGGTGTCCAGATTCAAAGAAACTTGTTCTTAGCAGGGATGTGACTTTTGATGAAGCTGCTATGTGTAAACAGAACAAGCAAAACGACTCTCAGGAGGAAAGCAAGACCAATGGTAAATCGAAGCAGGTGGAGTTTGATATCGTCCCAGTTGAGTTAGAGGGTGATGATACAGATGAGGAGGAGACTCCAGCTCAAAAGCCTCTACAAGAGCAAGAAGAAGAAGATTCTATTGCAGCCAGTAGACCAAAAAGGAATATTCGAAAACCTCAACGGTTCACTGACATGGTGGCATATGCACTTCCAATGGTTGAAGAATGTGTTCCTACTACCTACAAAGAAGCAAATAGGCATTCAGAAAGTGTAGAGTGGCAGAATGCAATGGATGAGGAAATGAAATCTCTTCATAAGAATGACACTTGGGAGCTAGTACAGTTACCTAAGGGGAAGAAAGCAATTGTGTGCAAATGAGTCTACACCATGAAGGAAGGATCTCCAGGAAAGGACAGTGTCAGGTACAAGGCTAGATTGGTGGCTAAAGGCTACGCACAGAAGGAAGGCATTGACTACAATGAGGTATTCTCTCCCATTGTGAAGCATTCTTCGATTCGTATTTTGTTAGCCTTGGTGGCACAATTTGATCTTGAGTTAGTGCAACTCGATGTTAAAACTGCATTTTTGCATGGTGATTTGAATGAGGAGATCTACATGACCCAACCGGATAGGTATAAGGATGCTGGTAAAGAACATTTGGCTTGTAAACTGAAAAAATCGTTGTATGGTTTGAAACAATCTTCGAGACAGTGGTATAAACGATTTGATAAGTTTATGATTGGACAGAAGTACACACGGAGTTCTTTTGATCATTGTGTCTACTATCGCAAACTACGAAATGGAACCTTCATTTATTTGCTCTTATATGTCGATGATATGCTTATAGCTTCTAAGAGCAAGGTGGAGATTGAAAAATTGAAGACTCAGATGAGTAATGAATTTGAAATGAAGGATTTGGGCGAAGCCAAGAAGATACTTGGTATGGAAATTCAGAGAGACATGGTGCAAAGCAAGGTTTGTCTATCACAGAAATAATATTTGAAGAAGGTACTACAGCGTTTTGGTATGGATGCAAAAACAAAACCTGTGAGTACACCACTTGCCTCTCACTTCATGCTTAGCGCTGCTATGTCTCCTAGCACAGATGATGAGCGTCAGTACATGGCTCAGGTTCCTTATCAGAGTGCTGTTGGTAGTTTGATGTATGCGATGGTGTGTACCAGGCCCGACATTTCACAAGCTGTCAGTATAGTAAGCAGATATATGCATGATCCAGGAAAAGGACACTGGCAAGCGGTGAAATGGATCCCACGGTATATTCTGGGTACCGTGGATGTTGGTTTGTTGTTTCAGCGGGATGATAGTATTGGTCAGCATGTGGTTGGATATGTGGATTCCGATTACGCTGGTGATTTGGATAAGCGTCAGTCTACTACAGGTTATGTGTACACTCTTGCAAGGGGACCGGTGAGTTGGAGGTCAACGTTACAGTCTACAGTTGCTTTGTCGACTACTGAGGCAGAATACATGGCGGTGACAGAAGCCATTAAGGAGGCTATTTGGCTTCAAGGTTTGCTTGATGACATGGGAATCTTTCAGGAGCACATTGATGTCCATTGTGATAGTCAGAGTGCAATTTGTTTGGCAAAGGATCAGGTTCATCATTCACGTACGAAACACATCGACGTACGGTATCATTTTGTGCGGGAGATTGTTGATGAGGGAGATATACTCCTTAAGAAGATTGTGACTGCTGATAACCCCGCAGATATGCTGACTAAGGTTGTGACTGGGGTCAAGTTTAAGCATTGCTTAGACTTGATCAACATCCTGCGAGTTTGAGCACTTTCAGGTGCTGGCGCCTACGGGTGCATTTGGAGGCGTGTGATTGCATGCCAAGGTGGAAAATGTTGTGGCCGGCAAATCTCGCCAAGGTGGAGATTTGTTAGGTTTATGGGTTTTGGGTTTTGGGTTTTGGCTCTTTTTGTAGGCCCAATGTAATTAGGGTTCAAGGGTAGTTTAGTATTTGATTTTCCTATATATTATCCTTGTGGTTGTAACCCTAGTAGTATGGGAGAAAACTCTGATTAGTGAAAACTAAGAAGAAGACGAGCTTTGTTCGTGGACGTAGGTGTGAAATCACCGAACCACGTAAAACTGTGTTCTCCTTCTTTGTGGCTTGTTTGATTGCTTGTTGATCGCACGCTTCCGCACACACGATCACAACACAGGAAACCTAAACTACGGTGGACCAAACTCTCTGAAATTCTAAATAACAGTCAAAAGGGCCAAAAACCATTGGAACATGCACATAGGCGTCACCATATATATATATATATATGTATATATATATATTCCTCTAAGAAATTGTGTCGCGACCTTCAAAACATACATAACAGGACTTTAAAAGAAAATACCATCACACCACAAATTGAATTAAACCAAACCAAAACAAAATCACACAGAACGAGCACATAGGCCCCATTGTCCCTGCGCCTATGTCCATTCAACCCCTCTAAAAACCACATTTAATCAAAATCCATTAAAGTCCTAACCCAAAAACTCAACCAACTAAAATACAGTAATAACAGAGCACAGTAAGCCAAACCCTTAAAACAGAATCAACACACAATTAATAAATAAACAGAAAATTAATAAAAGTCATTCAACAAGCCATCTAGGTGTCATAGTCCCTGTGCCCAGGTTGTCTGCACCAAAGCTAAAAATATAAAATCGCCAATGCGACATGATGAAGAGGGTCATGGTTGGACCAAAATTCTAATTACCCAAAGGGGACGCATAGAACAAGTGTAATTTAGGCTATTAGAGGACACATGGAAGGATCAAGTGTTCTATAAATGATCTGTCACCTGCGTGCGTCCGAACATTAATTCACAATCCCCTAATGTAAAACTCAACTTGTACATGGGAATTGGAATGCAATGGAAAATGTGTTCTCTTATTAATTGTTCTTCCCCAGTGTTGTTTCAGTTTAGTACTTTAATTTGTAAATACTTTTCTTTTCCACAAAGGCATTTCCATGCTTTCAATGAAAACACAAGAACATAGGGGTACTTCTAATAATAATTATTCGCCCATTAATTGAAAGTCTATGTGCATACTTCAATGTCTTAATAGAGCCATCCTGCTGAGAGCTTACTTTAAACACTAAAATTAACTCAATAGATGCCTTGTGTCCTATACTCCTATTTGCTCCGAGTAGTGGAGACAATGGAACATGAGCCATTTAGTTTGGTTAAAATTCATTTTAGAATCAGCAGCCAGATACTCTGCTAAATAATGATTGCTCTAGAATGTGGGTCCTTATTTCTTAGTGGACTATCTGGAAAGTGAGGAATGGATTTCTGTTCAAAGGAATCCCCATTAAGCTCATCGATGTGTTTGTGCTTCTTTTGGAAAAAGAGACTTAGCAAGTATTGAAAGTCTCTTTTTCCAAAAGAAGCACAAACACAGGCGAAAATAAAAATTGTGGGAGGGGCGTGTTTCTGTGTTTATTTGTTTTTCTTGCTTTCCTCTTATTAATGAAACCGTTCTTCCGACTAAGAAAATAAAAATAAGAACTAGGTCTCGTATTGTGACGTGAAGGTACAGATTCATTTGTCTGGTGAGAAAATCATCCAAGTATCAATCGAGAACATTTCTACTGATAACATGCTCACAAATCATTTAACTTGCTCCCAAAAGCTTCACACAACATGCATCTATTTTGTATTTAAGTCAACTTGTCTGGTCTTCTTTAATAAGTATATTTTGTACAATGACTTATTATTATCACAATTATATATGATCCAGTTATTTCTTCTCTTGTGCCTTATATGTGGTTGCAATTGCTGCCGTCGTCGTCATTAATGCCTTGTCTTCCGCTTTTAATATGCACTACATTTCTTTTTCTACCAGCCAACATGGTTGGACCCTTTGAGAGAACTAGCTGATACAAAAAAGTGTTGTGCGCGTGTGTCCAGAAGTGTAAATTACCGCGATCAATAATCAACAAGCAACACAAGAAGAGAGAGAAATCACACAGAGATTTATATGGTTCTTCAAGCTCGCATATGTCCACGAGGAAAAAAACTTTACTTTAGTTTGGGTTCTTCACTCTTTGCATCATAGGTCTAGGGTTACAGATTATATCCATATATATATATATATATATATATTCCACAAGACAACCCTGTCAAAAGTCATTTTCACAACTGGGAGAAAAAATCTTATCGAAGTCAATTCTCTTCGTCTGCGAAAAGCCTTTAACTACTAACCGCACTTTGTGTTTCACTAGTTTTCTACTGTCATCTTTTTTTGGCTTGAACTCATATGTTCTTCAATACTTTCCAACCTTTTGGAAGTTGTACCAGCTCATAGATATCGTTCTTCTTCGAACTCATCCCTGCATGGCTTTCATCCACCCATTCTTATCTTCATGAGTCTTTGCTTCATGGTAGTGGTTTTTGATTGAAGAGATTGCTCCCCATGCAAAACGCCCTCATCACGATGTTAATCATCCTATGTACCTTCTCCACCTGTAGTTTGCATCGGAAATGGAATAGGTGTGAGGTCAATCACTCCATCAACGACTTCTTTATACCTATCATTCTTCACAATATCTCCAAAGAACCGGTCCTCATGAAAAATTGCATCCCTACTTCTGATAGTTATTCTCTTCTCTAGATCACATAAACTATAGCCAAATTCTTCTCTACTATACCAACAAAGATGCAAGGAACTGGCTTCTCATCCAACTTCCAACGTTGCTCCTTTGGTACATGTGCAAAAGTCATGCACCCAAATACCTTCAAATGAAAACTAGAAGCATCTTTCCCCGTCCATATCCTCTACGAAATATCAAAATCCAAAGGAATTGACAGAGACTTGTTAATTAGGTAACCGGCAATTGGAACAACTTCACCCCAAAATGGTTTGGGTAAATGTGTCACTCTCATCATGCATCTCATCCTCTCAAGAATAGTGCAGTTCATTCTCTCTACCACACCATTATGCTATGGAGTACCAAGAACTGTCTTTTCATGTCAAATACCATGCTTTAACTGAAAACTTTTAAACTGGCAAGATGTGTGCTCATCACCATTATCAATGTAGAGACAGTTCAAGAGCATTCTTGCCTCTCTTTCAACCGTGACCTGAAACTGTTGAGAAATCTAGAACACCTAATCCTTTGATTTCAACACAAACTCAGATTATCCTGGATACATTTATCAATAAATGTGATAAAAAATTTCTAAAAAATTTCTTGTAACCCAAATATTCAACCTTCATGGGACCACATACATTAGAGTATACTAAATCCAACACATTAGATTTCAACTTTAATGTATTAGAGAAAAAAGTCCGGTGTTGTTTACCAAATAAGCAATAATCACAAGGTTAATAGATGTACCTTTGGAGTAATGAATCAAATCCTTATTTGCCAATGATTGTATTCCTTTCTCACTCATATATCCCAATCTCTTGTGTTAAAAACTTGGAAATGAACTATTTTCGACATCATTCAACACACCTTTAAATGACTTCACATGTGTCTTATAGAGTGTATTACATGTCTTTCCTCTCATAATCACAACAGACGCTCATGTGGGTTTCCACCTGGCATTTCCGAAGAGACTCTCATAACTTGCACGGTCCAGTGTAGTCTCATAAATCATATTCAACCGTGGATCAGAAACATGTAAACACATCTTTCAACATCATTATGCAACCAACATCGGTTTGTATGCAAACATCACCGATTCCAACAACCTTCGAATTACTCATGTTGCCCATATTCATAGTACCAAAGTCTCCAACTTTGTACATCGTTAACATCTCCCTATAAGAAGTAGCATGGCAGGATGCCATTGTGTCAACAACCCATTATATCAAACCCAATCCAAACCGAAACTGAGTTAGCCTGGCATGGTCGGGAAAACCAGGTCATGTTCTTCATATTTCGGTTTTGCGATAAAACTGAGAGAGTTCAATCTGTAACCAAGCAGGAGCAGCTCGGTGATGTGAAGCGGCAGGGGCCCCACTTTCCTCTGCGACGACTATAGTCCAGCAAACGCACATGGTTGATCCGGCTACAGTGACAAAAAACATGAGCCCTTCTAACATTTTTTACAATCAGATCCTCTGCTTCTTTAGGGGAGAGCTGCGGCGACGCACGGTGGTCTTCTCCTTCTCCAGCAGTGGTTGGACCCAATCTGTGACTCTGAAACCTCTATTTATTGTTTCTGATGGCCGAACAAATTAGATCAAATTTGGATCTCTTCTTCCAATGGAAGACTGGGTCCTTTGTTTCTGCAACTCAAAAGCTCTTATCCCGTTCTGCAGAGCAAGAACTTCGAAAGCCCCTTGAGATCGATCCATTGATCTACACAAAGAACCCCCTCTCCAATTCAGATCCTCCTCGATTGTGGCTCACTGAAGACCAAAGATGATCCCGTTCTCTATGTCCCTGATGAAAAAGAGATCGATCTCAATCGTTTGAGATCCAAACCCTCCACTGGAATCTAATCCGTCGATGTGCGCAGCACAACTCCAGCCCTAAAAAATCCTAGGCTATGATACCACTAGTTGTGTGAGTGTGTGTGAAAAAATCCTAGGCTATGATACCACTAGTTGTGTGAGTGTGTGTGAAAGCCACAAAAGAAGGGAGAGAAACCACACAGAGAATTACATGGCTCGACAAGCTCGTCTACGTGCACGGGATAGAAACTCTATCTTCCTTTGGGTTCTTCACTCTTTGTATGTTAGATCTAGGTTATAGATTACATCTATATATATAATTCACACTTTCTTGGCCTACAAGAAATCCTTTCATAGCTCTTAAGAGAGCTCCAATATAATTAGTAAAATACCCATGACCCTAAACCCACTAGGTTTGGACCCACTTGGCCAATAGAGAGAATCCTTTCACACTCTGGGGAGAAGACCACCAACACATGCAAGGGAGAGAACTGCTTGCAGATGCAAGAGATGTGACTCAGGGATCGAAGATTGGGTAATTGGGTGAAACTGGGACACCAAACCACTGGGCTGTCACTATATTCAAAATGTTTGGTTGTTAAAAATTATAGGTGACAAGACAAACTTTGTGGAATTGATTTAGTTTACTTTTTTAACCTAAGTTGACTCACTGTGGATTAGATCAAAAGGCTTTCCATTGCTGTAATACAGGCATCATGTTAATTGAAATGTGTGACTGTCATTACTTGAATTGATTTGATTTGATTAAGATAACTGTGTTATTTGTGGGGGGCTGAAGTTTGATATTTGTGAACGGAATGTAGTGTCTTCAGTTTAGACTGTTAGTGTTGTTTAGACGGTTGGTGTTGTTTTGCAAAAAAAAAAAAAATTCCTTCTGAGTCCGTAGGTACACACGGGCCAAATTGGAGTATGCTAAATTGGTCATGATCATTGGCCTGCTCCAAATCGTTGGCCCTGTTGGGTTTGTCGCCTATCTTAATCCACTTAGCCATATTTGTCAGAGCCAACTTATTTCGAAGTTGGAATTTATATTGGATGAAATTTATCAATAATTCCCCTTTCATTGCAAGGTAATAAAAAATAAAAAAAAACACCTACATTTAGTTATATCATCATATATATATATATATATATATGGGAGATGCTCCTGTGAGATTTACTCTCATGATACTATGACAGTAAAGGGTGGGGCCCTCATATTTAGGTTGTTGGTATTGGGTATGGATTTGAGGGCCCCACCTTTACTCTTATAGTACCGTGAGAGTAACTCTCATTGGAGCATGTCCCTAATATATTATTATATAAGTTGGAAGATGGAAGAAGGCAACACAAGACCAGTTCTAAAGGAGAGGGGACACACCAGGATGTCACTATATCAGAGGCAACTATCTAGGGACGCGGGTCGGTTGGTTTTAGACATGTAGCAAAGGAAGCTATTGCACTGGCCATCTAAGGGGGAAAAGATTATTAGTTACAACATACGCCCAACGTCTCCATTGACGTTCTTGATGGGGCTCGTGAAGAAGCTTCTCAAACTGCAATTTTAGGCAACAGTTTGGGGCTCACCTTTGGGGAGGAAGAAGCCAAGATTATGCAAAACCTCATGCAAATGGAGGTGATAAACGCTAGGGGTAAGTTTGCTTCCTCTTGAGTTTCCTTTTTTATTTTTTGGGGTGATTTTGATTCTCTATTGTGATTATTGTGAGTTTGGATGTGAGGGGGCTTGGTAGGTCGTAACAGAGGATGGCAATCCGGAAGTTAGTTTAAAAAAACGCCAAATAGATTACTTGATTACGCAAGAAACAAAAGTGGCCTTTGATGCGCTCAGTATTATCCACGAAGTTTGGGACCATCGTTGTTGCGCATGGAATTAGGTTCTGTCCGTGGGGACTTCAGGAGGGTTGATTTCTATTTTTAATGGCAAGATTGTTTTGGTGGAGGATGTCCTTCAATTAGAAAGAGTATTGGGAATTAAACACCCCAAGCCTTTTTTAACATGCTTAGTACTTAATTAATCTTAATTAGGTGCCTAATGTATTATTTTGGATGATAATGTGCTTGGATAGGTAGATTGGTGAGATTTTGACCATTGACTAGGTAGTTGAGGACCTTTTTGTAATTTTGAGTTAATGGGTTTTACAATGTGTTTTCGGTTTTTCGCAGATTTTGGTTACATTGAGTAGAGCATTTTGAGTACTTCGATTTTCGTGTTTTGACCTAGCCAATCTGGACCCATTTTGGCCCAATTCCAACCCAAAAGCCTCATCTGATAAATTCCATATGCCATGTAGGTTTAAATGCAATTTTCCCAGAAATCGCCATTTAAACCAACTCCCGACCCAATCGACCATTTCTTCTTCCTCTTCCTTTGCATGTGGTTGGCTCATCTCATTCTCCTTATTCCAATCTCTTGCAGCCAGCTAGGAGGGAGCTTGCATGTGAGAAATTCCAACACCATCTTCATCTTCTTCCCCCAAACTATCTCTATCAAGCTATATTTCATCTCCCTCTTCTATTTTATTGCTCTATTGGTATATTCTCCCTTTTCCATGTTCTCTTGCTTCTAATCAGTTAAAGAGGCTGATATTGGTTTCATGCATGAGATTTCAATCTATTTCATTCATATGTCATGTAGGGTTTTGAGTTTGAGGCTAGCATTTGGGGGTTTTGGCCTAGAAAGCTTCTTAGAGTGCTATAGATTGGTTTGGTGGGTGAATTGAGCTTAAGCACCAAGCAAGGCAAGTAAGACATTTATAAAATTACGCATGCATTGTTCTTTTGATTCTCAAGCACGATTCATGCATAGGTTTTTCCTGTTTTTCTGAATGTGTGAATTTAGGCTCAAATTTATGGAATGTGTGTGCTTGAATTCTTTTAATTGAGAATGGATTATTAAAAGGGCATTGGAGGCCCTTGAAATACAGGAAAAAAAATGCCTATGTCGGGCTTGTAAGAGGTTGGGAATTAATCCACCCCAACAGAGCCACTTTAGACTCAGTTCGTCAATTTTATGAAGCTTGGCGGTTAACCGCCAAGTCCGCAGTTACAAAAGTAGAATGTTGTTTTCTGACCAGTCACTACAACAAAATGCACTATTGGTGACACCCTTTGGTGACAAAAAATCAATGTTGTCACGGAATGCACACAATGGTGACAAAAAATTTTTTTGCTTGTCACGAAAAGTCTTTAGCTTAGGTGCCAAATAGAGAGGAGATTTGGTGACAAAAAAATTTGTCACCAAAAGATCCAATAGATTTGGTGGCAAAATTTTTTTGTCACCAATGCAATGGCCTAATTTTTACCCTCTCCCGCCTCCACAGCCACGTTTTCCCTCTCCAAGCCCTTTTTCCCCTTTCCATCTCTTAATCCCTAAAAGGCTAAAACTGTCTCTCGGTATCATTCTCTCGTTGGTAAACAATCATTTCCCTCTCCCATCAAATTTTAAGGGGTCAAATGTGAAATATAACATATCTACCGCAGAAATCCATTCATCTCACAATCCAAACCCTAGCCGCTGGCGAGAATAGTGAAAACCCTACCGCAGAAATCCATTCATCTCTCTCACTCTCTCATTCTCTCGCTCATCTCTCCCCTGCGCAGCTTCGAAAAATCTCTTCTGAAGGCGAAATCCATGTTTCAGCTTTGAGAGATCTCCTTTTTCGAATCTCGAGATCGCAGGCATGAAAATCTCATCATCCAGGCTTCATTGATCAGTGTTTTGAGATCAGTCCGCGGAATCTGCATCTCATCTTCATTTTTCTGGCCTCTCCTTCTCTCACACCATCCCTCTCAGCCGATCCCTCTTCTCTCTCACGCCATCCCTCTTCTCTCACTCATCCTTCCTCTCCATTGGAAAACCCCTAAATCTCCAACCCTTACCCTCGTCAATCATCATCGAGAACCCTCTCCATTTGAAAACCCCCAAATCAAAAGGAAGGGAACAAAGAAGAGGAGGAAAAGAGGAAGAAAAAACTTGCTGCCATGAAAACTCAGGTATTTCCCCTTCTCAGATTAATGTTTCTTCTAAAGCTCTGATTACACATTTTCTCGAGAATCGTACGATCATGCATCCTCTTTTCCTCTCCACTCTTTCCAAACAGACTCGATTAAATTCCATGTTTTTGCTCTACATCATCACTAAATAAACCCCATACTAGTTGATTCATTTCAACACAGCATACTGCATTCACACACTTGGGCATAAACCCAATGTAAGATCCCGACCCCAATCCTTTTGTTTAGCATTGTTTTAATCGTGGTTTAACTTTTTAAGCGAGATTTGATTTAGTTTGACCGCGTATTTGAGTTTGACCGGATTTTTCCTTGCCTTGGAGATTTTGTAGACCGTTGACTTTAGTTTGACCCGGTCCTTAGGATTTGTATTTTTATGGGAAATTACTTCGGATTTCTAAAAATTCTGGGTTTGGGGTATTTCGACTTATTTTACGAAGTTTAACAACTTTCATATTTTAACCATTTTGATTTGATGCTCAAAAATCGCGTTTTTCGAGGAAAAAGGGCAAAACTGACTTTTCACCCTAAATCTGTCCATGAATTTCGAAAATTTCAGAAATTGGGGAAAATATACTTTTCGGAAACTAGATATTTCGCCGATCGTTTTTGTCTTCTTCGTCGTTTTCATTCGGGACCCGCAAACCTTAGTTTCAGCTTTAGTAAGCTTGGGGCCCATGGGGCCCAGCCCATTTTCTCTATAAAAGCCATGGGCTCTTCTTGTCTCCCCCATTCTTTCTCTCTTTTCCTGCAACAAAGAGGAGCTAGGGTTTTCTCTCCCAGCCCTTTCTCTCTCTCCTCATGTATCCCTCCTCCCTTGATGCTAAATGGAGATTGGAGCTTCCCATTCTCTTCTCCTCTCTCCAAGCTTTCCTTAGATGCCTTTTGCAAGAGATTTGAGCTAGGGGAGACCACCTTTTCATGCATTTCTTCTTGGTTTGGGCTTTTATAAGGTAAGCAATGGATTTCTTTCTCCAAATCTTATTTTTCCAAACCATTTTAAAGGGTTTTGTCATACATGCAATGGGTTTTCATGAAGGTTTACAATGGATTGGATTTTTAGGGTTTTCCATGAGCTATTTGGGGGTTTTATGATTTTGGGAGCTTGAGGCCATTAGAGGACTTCCATAGAGTGTCTTCATCTTCTCTTGACCAAGGCAAGTGAATTTCACAATTAATATGATGTTTTTGAGTTATTGTTAAGCTTCATGGTTTTCTTCTTTATTTTGTTCAATTTTTTCATGGTTTATGGATTGGCATTGAATGAATGAAGCAAGGTTATATTGATTTTCACTTTTGTTGTTATTGTACAATGAGTAGGGAGTTTGGTTCTCACTTTGTTCATCTTGTAAAATTAGTCCTCTTTATGTTAAGTATGGGGTTCAATTAAACTTTGCTTTAAAAAGTTTTATGTTTGGGCCAATTAGGATGTTTTGTGGATGGTTTGATGTGTTTGGAAGGCCAAGGAAGGGCCCAACAATTCATGGAATGGAGTAGGAATGAAAAGGAAGCAAAAGAATCAAGAAAAATCAGAAAAAAATGCAAAGAAATGGAAGATATGCAGACTCGTGCTGGACTGGGCAGGCCCAGTCCGCTCGAGCGACCCAGTGGGTCGCTCGAGCGGACCAGGCACTGTCTGGGTCCGCTCGAGCGACCCACTGGGTCGCTCGAGCGACCCAGCTTCTGTCTGGGTCCGCTCGAGCGGGCCTGGGTCCGCTCGAGCGAGCCCAGCTCGGTCTGGGCTCGGGTCTGGGCCTGTTTTGGGGGATTTTGTGGGCCAGTTTGTGGGGCTTCCTTGGGCTTTCTACAAGTCAGTTTTTGGGCCTGTTCAAGTCAGTTTTGGGCTGTTTAAAAATCTGTTTGTGGGCTTGATTCAAATCAGTTTGGGCTGTTTAAAAATCTGTTCGTGGGCCTGTTTTAAGTTTGGTTTTGGGTCTATTTTAAAACTGTTATTGGCCCATTTCAGATCTGACATTGGGTCATTTTAGGGCCTGACATTGGGCTGTTTTTAAGTTGTTTGTGGGCCAATAAATGTCTAGCTTTGGGTTGTTTTAAAAGTTTGTTTTGTGGGCCTGTTCGAAGTTTGTTTGGGCTGTTTTTAAGAATGGTTTTGAAGGCCATTTAAGGATTAGTTTTGGACTGTTTTTAAAATCAGTTTTATGGGCCATCTTAAGATTAGTTTTTGGCTGTTTTGAGAACTTGATTTGTGGGCCATTTAAGAGTGGTTTTTGGACTGTCATTTAGGATTATTTTGGACGCGGTTTAAGGCCAACTATGGGCCTGTTTTAATGAGATTTGAGATTATTGTGATACTCGGAAATTTGTGAAATGGGAATGATGTGAGAATGAGTGTATGTGAAATTACCCGGGAACCGTTCGGGTCTTAATGCGCACTTTATCATTTAAATATTATGGATTTTCATTGGCATCAAACGCACTTTTTATTAATTAATGTTTAAAGGTTAAATGTGCATTGAGATGGATCCTTGGTAGGTCATTAGGTCATTCTCCACTATCCATTCCATTTCAAGTCAGATCATGTATTTGTATTTGTATTTCGTATTTGCATTCTTGGGTGAACTAATTCAAATAGCATCGATGATTTGTTATAAAATCATGTGGCTTTCCACGTTCGAAAGGATTGACCGTATGATTTTATACAAATCACCTTGATGCGTATTTGAACGGTTTACCCGAGTTATTCGTATGTTTTCTCCGATTCGATTTGAAAAGAGATTTGGAGTATGTTTGTCACATTCGGGATTTCTTTGATGAGACCATTATTTGTTAAGATTAGTATTTTGAAAACAAACCCCGAGGCAAGACGGGGCCAGAGCTATGTGGTGCGAGCCCCTGAGCCAAAGGGATTAGTACTCTGTTAGATTTGTATCCGTTCGAGTTTTGAAAACTAAAGGCACCACTAGGCTTAGGTCACCTTGTCGGACTGATCATCCGGCTTGGGGTCTTTATTTTGTTTGCCAGCTGCAGCTTGGATTCTGTCTGTACCGACCATGGCAACGGTAATTATCTGCCGGTCCCATTTGTATGGCTACGGTTCTGATACTTTTGATCTGCCGGTCCCATTTGTATGGCTACGGTTCCGATCCTCTGTTTAGTACCATGTTCAGTGGCTACGCTCTGTTTGCTCTTATTACTTCGGTAATAGGAGGATTTAGCTATTTGTGGTTGCCTGTGTTTTATCTGTATATTGCTTTAGTTTATGATTTCCGTTGGTTATACTTTTTATGCTCAGATTCGTTTAATGTTTACGATATCGATCTTTATCATATTGTCGCTATTATTCAGGATTTGAAATGTATTTCCGACGATTAAACGTTTGATGCAGGCTTTTATCTTTTCGAGATATTGTACATCTGATATTGTTCCTTTACGTGTTTTGATGTTTATGTTCGGTCTTTCGATCGTTTAGCATGCTTTATTGCCATTATTGTTTAGACTCGTTATTCGGTTTTTCGATGATTTTCGTCTGGTTTTATATATGTTCTTTGTTCATATTATTTGTTTATTTGCTTGCCAGACCGTCGTGTCTGACCCCTTTTGTTTGGTGCCAGTTCTTCTTTTCGGTTTGTAGGTGTTTGATCAGAGGAGGCGGTGGGACCGCTGGTTTGACGTGAGAGGCTGCCCGTTGATATCATCTAGATGTCAAGTTTGGCACCAGAGTTCGTATTGAAATGTTGGGGTAGTATTTCTGTTTAGTTGGATATTTTTGTATGGCTTTATCAGCCTTTTTCTTTTGGGTTTGTAATTAAGACATCTGTTAATTGTAACTTGAATATGTGGGAAATAATAGATTTGTTACTACCAGCTCAGTGTGTTGTGATTTATGATTTATGCCAGTCTGTTTATGATGGCTTTATGACATTGGTTGCGTACGACACGGAACCCGATGGCCACGGATTCCGAGTCGTAACACCTTGGTTAGCTTCCGCGAAAAATACACTCTGATTATGTTGGGATGTGATTATCCTCATTCACGCGGATCTTGGGAACTATACAAAAAGTTTCAAATTATTCCAAAATTTCGCACCCCGAGATCGGTTCGCTGCAGGTCCCGGTTTCGGGGCGTGACAGGTTTGGTATCAGAGCTGGTTAGTTTCTAGGAAATAAAATACTCTAGAGACATTAAGACGTGTGGTGAGGACTCGTTAGATTGTGTCGATTTGTTTTCTCGTGTCTTTGTTTCGTTGGATTTGAGTCGGCTTTTCTTTTAGTTCGGGGGATTTTGCTTGTCTTTTCTTTTAGTTCGTGTTGTTAGGAGATTTGGATGGCCAAATTTCCTCCTTAGTGGTGGAGAGTATGAAATCTCCATGCTCTTGTTCGGTGTCTTTTATCTTTGTTTGTGTCGGAGACTGAGAACCTCGTGGATTCAGTATGTTGTTTTCGGAGAACATCAGCAGACCTTCAACCTTCAGCGTCTTCATTGTGGTTAGTAAGAGAAGACAAGTGCAGTTGCCAGTCAGAGTTGGACTCGAACAGTAGTTGAGGATTCCCTCTCAGTTAATCGGAGATCGTCATGCAGTGCACCAGAGTAAGTAAATGTGGAATTTTGGGGGAACTCAGACCATCTTTCCAAGATGAAGTATTGCAGGAGACGCATTAGCTGTTGATTTTATGAAGAGATAAGTGACTTTAGTTAGTAAGATTTGGAGTGGTGCAAGGAACTCAGGGATTTCCTCGGATTCGACGAGCATGGTCGTGGTTTTGGTTGAGAAGTTCGGTAACTTGCGGCTTAATTAGCCGGTGTAATTGATTCAGCAAGGGAGTACCTCGGTGGGTTGGATGTTCATTTCTTATTTAAAATGATTTTCTTGATGTTTTCATCTTTGACATGTTTTCATTGATACCTATGGTTTATCCTTATAATGTTTAAAAATGGATTTATGTTCCTTCTTTAAGGCTTACTTTGAAATAAACTATGTTATATACTCTTTTCATGAGTCACATGATCTTGTCTTCAAGATTGGTCTTTAAAAGCATGTAACTCAAAATTGTGTTTCTTTCTCAAAGAGTAGTGTGAGATTTCTATTTCATTGAGTTGTTTTCTTTGGCTATGTAAAATGAAATTTCTTAAAGGTTTTTGTGTTTAGATTTTATGTAGATTTCCTACATTTGTTTAACGCTCAACTTTATTTAGGTTTTCGCAAGATTTTTTTTTATAAACAAATGAGTTAGTTTTCAACAAGGTTTAGTATTCAATTAACACTCAGATTTCAACGAAGTTTGATGAATAGTTATACTATAAATATGAATTTCAAAATGAATAATGTTGTTTCATGTTCAAAACTTTGGAAAACCTCATTTATTAAGTTTTATTTGATGATTTGGAAGTTTAGTCGCTACTATGTTTTAAAATGATAAAAATTAGCTAAGTAATTATTTTAGTCAATATGTTTCAAATTGTAAGATTTGTTTTTGCATTGATTGGAGTGAGCGATATTAGCCTATGGTTGGAGTTTGGAGGTGTATGGATTGAAGGGTGGATGGATGTCAGGATGTGTGCTAGTTCAGTTGGAGGTAAAGTTGGATCTACGAGAGAATCACCCTCATTCAAGAATCGAATTGACAGTTTCAGTTCTTCAGGGATTGACATCAGATTGGATTTCCAAGGTTGGCTTTACAGGTCAAGGGTAGGGGATTTGAAGAGTGAAATCTGAAGAGGCAAGCATCAGGAACACCGTGTGCAGCTTTGAAGGATTTAAGGCACAGAATTCCAAGTGATAGAAAGAGATAGAACTCACAGTTTCTTGGACCGACATTCACTGACGAGATAAGGAAAAAGAATGATTCAGTGCGAAAACGACAGATGGCACCAAGAATGATTGGATGAATTGTTGGGCACCAGTTTGGTCAGAGAAGTTGTTTTGAGCAGTTATGTGCAAATAGTGTGAAGCCTTCAACCGAATCAGAATGTGGTAGACCGTGCATCTCAACGTCAGGTTTGGTCAGAGGTTGTCTCAGTCACCGAGGTCTAGCATAGGGTGTCAGTGTCTTCGTTTGTCTTTTTGGGTTTTCGATTTCGATTTGGTTTAGGCCATTTGGAGGACCAAATGGATTCTAAGGGGGGGAGGATGTAAGATCCCGACCCCAATCCTTTTGTTTAGCATTGTTTTAATCGTGGTTTAACTTTTTAAGCGAGATTTGATTTAGTTTGACCGCGTATTTGAGTTTGACCGGATTTTTCCTTGCCTTGGAGATTTTGTAGACCGTTGACTTTAGTTTGACCCGGTCCTTAGGATTTGTATTTTTATGGGAAATTACTTCGGATTTCTAAAAATTCTGGGTTTGGGGTATTTCGACTTATTTTACGAAGTTTAACAACTTTCATATTTTAACCATTTTGATTTGATGCTCAAAAATCGCGTTTTTTCGAGGAAAAAGGGCAAAACTGACTTTTCACCCTAAATCTGTCCATGAATTTCGAAAATTTCAGAAATTGGGGAAAATATACTTTTCGGAAACTAGATATTTCGCCGATCGTTTTTGTCTTCTTCGTCGTTTTCATTCGGGACCCGCAAACCTTAGTTTCAGCTTTAGTAAGCTTGGAGCCCATGGGGCCCAGCCCATTTTCTCTATAATAGCCATGGGCTCTTCTTGTCTCCCCCATTCTTTCTCTCATTTCCTGCAACAAAGAGGAGCTAGGGTTTTCTCTCCCAGCCCTTTCTCTCTCTCCTCATGTATCCCTCCTCCCTTGATGCTAAATGGAGATTGGAGCTTCCCATTCTCTTCTCCTCTCTCCAAGCTTTCCTTAGATGCCTTTTGCAAGAGATTTGAGCTAGGGGAGACCACCTTTTCATGCATTTCTTCTTGGTTTGGGCTTTTATAAGGTAAGCAATGGATTTCTTTCTCCAAATCTTGTTTTTCCAAACCATTTTGAAGGGTTTTGTCATACATGCAATGGGTTTTCATGAAGGTTTACAATGGATTGGATTTTTAGGGTTTTCCATGAGCTATTTGGGGGTTTTATGATTTTGGGAGCTTGAGGCCATTAGAGGACTTCCATAGAGTGTCTTCATCTTCTCTTGACCAAGGCAAGTGAATTTCACAATTAATATGATGTTTTTGAGTTATTGTTAAGCTTCATGGTTTTCTTCTTTATTTTGTTCAATTTTTCATGGTTTATGGATTGGCATTGAATGAATGAAGCAAGGTTATATTGATTTCACTTTTGTTGTTATTGTACAATGAGTAGGGAGTTTGGTTCTCACTTTGTTCATCTTGTAAAATTAGTCCTCTTTATGTTAAGTATGGGGTTCAATTAAACTTTGCTTTAAAAAGTTTTATGTTTGGGCCAATTAGGATGTTTTGTGGATGGTTTGATGTGTTTGGAAGGCCAAGGAAGGGCCCAACAATTCATGGAATGGAGTAGGAATGAAAAGGAAGCAAAAGAATCAAGAAAAATCAGAAAAAAATGCAAAGAAATGGAAGATATGCAGACTCGGGCTGGACTGGGCAGGCCCAGTCCGCTCGAGCGACCCAGTGGGTCGCTCGAGCGGACCAGGCACTGTCTGGGTCCGCTCGAGCGACCCACTGGGTCGCTCGAGCGACCCAGCTTCTGTCTGGGTCCGCTCGAGCGGGCCTGGGTCCGCTCGAGCGAGCCCAGCTCGGTCTGGGCTCGGGTCTGGGCCTGTTTTGGGGGATTTTGTGGGCCAGTTTGTGGGGCTTCCTTGGGCTTTCTACAAGTCAGTTTTTGGGCCTGTTCAAGTCAGTTTTGGGCTGTTTAAAAATCTGTTTGTGGGCTTGATTCAAATCAGTTTGGGCTGTTTAAAAATCTGTTCGTGGGCCTGTTTTAAGTTTGGTTTTGGGGCTATTTTAAAACTGTTATTGGCCCATTTCAGATCTGACATTGGGTCATTTTAGGGCCTGACATTGGGCTGTTTTTAAGTTGTTTGTGGGCCAATAAATGTCTAGCTTTGGGTTGTTTTAAAAGTTTGTTTTGTGGGCCTGTTCGAAGTTTGTTTGGGCTGTTTTTAAGAATGGTTTTGAAGGCCATTTAAGGATTAGTTTTGGACTGTTTTTAAAATCAGTTTTATGGGCCATCTTAAGATTAGTTTTTGGCTGTTTTGAGAACTTGATTTGTGGGCCATTTAAGAGTGGTTTTTGGACTGTCATTTAGGATTATTTTGGACGCGGTTTAAGGCCAACTATGGGCCTGTTTTAATGAGATTTGAGATTATTTGTGATACTCGGAAATTTGTGAAATGGGAATGATGTGAGAATGAGTGTATGTGAAATTACCCGGGAACCGTTCGGGTCTTAATGCGCACTTTATCATTTAAATATTATGGATTTTCATTGGCATCAAACGCACTTTTTATTAATTAATGTTTAAAGGTTAAATGTGCATTGAGATGGATCCTTGGTAGGTCATTAGGTCATTCTCCACTATCCATTCCATTTCAAGTCAGATCATGTATTTGTATTTGTATTTCGTATTTGCATTCTTGGGTGAACTAATTCAAATAGCATCGATGATTTGTTATAAAATCATGTGGCTTTCCACGTTCGAAAGGATTGACCGTATGATTTTATACAAATCACCTTGATGCGTATTTGAACGGTTTACCCGAGTTATTCGTATGTTTTCTCCGATTCGATTTGAAAAGAGATTTGGAGTATGTTTGTCACATTTGGGATTTCTTTGATGAGACCATTATTTGTTAAGATTAGTATTTTGAAAACAAACCCCGAGGCAAGACGGGGCCAGAGCTATGTGGTGCGAGCCCCTGAGCCAAAGGGATTAGTACTCTGTTAGATTTGTATCCGTTCGAGTTTTGAAAACTAAAGGCACCACTAGGCTTAGGTCACCTTGTCGGACTGATCATCCGGCTTGGGGTCTTTATTTTGTTTGCCAGCTGCAGCTTGGATTCTGTCTGTACCGACCATGGCAACGGTAATTATCTGCCGGTCCCATTTGTATGGCTACGGTTCTGATACTTTTGATCTGCCGGTCCCATTTGTATGGCTACGGTTCCGATCCTCTGTTTAGTACCACGTTCAGTGGCTACGCTCTGTTTGCTCTTATTACTTCGGTAATAGGAGGATTTAGCTATTGTGGTTGCCTGTGTTTTATCTGTATATTGCTTTAGTTTATGATTTCCGTTGGTTATACTTTTTATGCTCAGATTCGTTTAATGTTTACGATATCGATCTTTATCATATTGTCGCTATTATTCAGGATTTGAAATGTATTTCCGACGATTAAACGTTTGATGCAGGCTTTTATCTTTTCGAGATATTGTACATCTGATATTGTTCCTTTACGTATTTTGACGTTTATGTTCGGTCTTTCGATCATTTAGCATGCTTTATTGCCATTATTGTTTAGACTCGTTATTCGGTTTTTCGATGATTTCGTCTGGTTTTATATATGTTCTTTGTTCATATTATTTGTTTATTTGCTTGCCAGACCGTCGTGTCTGACCCCTTTTGTTTGGTGCCAGTTCTTCTTTTCGGTTTGTAGGTGTTTGATCAGAGGAGGCGGTGGGACCGCTGGTTTGACGTGAGAGGCTGCCCGTTGATATCATCTAGATGTCAAGTTTGGCACCAGAGTTCGTATTGAAATGTTGGGGTAGTATTTCTGTTTAGTTGGATATTTTTGTATGGCTTTATCAGCCTTTTTCTTTTGGGTTTGTAATTAAGACATCTGTTAATTGTAACTTGAATATGTGGGAAATAATAGATTTGTTACTACCAGCTCAGTGTGTTGTGATTTATGATTTATGCCAGTCTGTTTATGATGGCTTTATGACATTGGTTGCGTACGACACGGAACCCGATGGCCACGGATTCCGAGTCGTAACACCTTGGTTAGCTTCCGCGAAAAATACACTCTGATTATGTTGGGATGTGATTATCCTCATTCACGCGGATCTTGGGAACTATACAAAAAGTTTCAAATTATTCCAAAATTTCGCACCCCGAGATCGGTTCGCTGCAGGTCCCGGTTTCGGGGCGTGACACCCAACCCTGACATTGGTGTAATCTAATCTGCTCATGTATCCAAATGCCCAACAATGGTCTTCCAATCCCAGCCCCCAAACCCAATACAGCATCAAATATAAGTTGATGAGCCTCTCCTTTGTATCGTTCACCACCTTAATCACCATCATCCGAGCCAATGACCAACCCTTCAAAATCCCCTGTGCCATCAACATATGCTTCCTGGCCATGTTGCTGTTCCTGTGCATTGATGTTTTCAGCCGCTTGAGCCAGAGAATGCTGAAAAGCGAGAGAGATTCGAGGCTTCAATTTTCATCCTTGCAAACATAATCAATTTCTCATATGTCTGTGCTATTTCAGAAAATCTCTCTCCAACCATGACGTGGTTGATGTCGGTCCTTATTGGGTCGATCTGCGTTGTCGGTTCCCTTTATATTTTATTGTGTCCTAATAAAACTAATCACAAGGATGAGTCAGATGTTAAAAGGTGTTCATCTGTGTCAGTCTAACCATTCATCTCTACATGCCATTTCTCCTCTTGATGTACTTGAATCTCTTCAAGCTTTGCATTGGGTTTCTAGATTTGTGTTTGTTATATTAATGCTAAAGAACAGAGAAGAGAAAGATGAGGTGAAATAATAAAAAAAACTGTAGATCCGGACTGAAATAACAGAGAAAGAGAACATATTGCGTGTTCTCTCTCTATAATTTCAGATGATCTGATTGTTTTTTAGCCTGGATTAGATTAAGACCGATTTGGGTACCTAAAGACGTTGGGGAATTATCAGTTGGAAAGAGCAACTTCTCTTTTGGGAGCATGCATGGCATCTCTTCTCTCGATTTATTTATTCCTATTCCTGGCCTTTTCATTTCCTCTCCCAAGTTTGTCTTCAAGGAGGTTTGTTTTTTTCTCTTTTTCTTCCCCTCTTTTCATTACCTTGATGGTTAGCTTGAGAAATTGAATGCATATACATTCAATTAGAGGATGGCTTTCTTGTTGTTACTGGTCTGGGTTTTTGTTGGGATGCGATAAAGTATTAGTTTTGGGACGAGATTTGTCTTTGTTTGCCCACCAAGACAAGTGTTAGCTATCTTTTTGGTGTGGGTTTTGAGTGTTGGAAGATGGATTTTCCATTTTCCCACTTTTTTTCTTTCATCTGGAACATAGTAGTAGCTCCCATACAAATTTAAGACATGATTCTGATGCTCTTACTTCCTACTGTCATTCATTGAGAAATTTTAATGAGAAGCTAGGAACCATTCATTACTTTCATTTTACTCTCTCTCTATTAACATGAGATGCCTTCTTTGATAGCCTGAAAGAAGATATGGTGGGCCTCGCTAATCAAAACTGATATTTTTTTTCGCTTTATGTGTACTGATTCTTTTTTGCACCTCTTGTTTGTCTTTAATTTTTTGAAACTCGACAACTGTAAATAGATTTCATTCTTTTCTTGTATAAAAAACAGTATAGATACATTTGTGAAAGATTTGGAATAAAGTGATGATATTTAGTCTTGTTGTTTTCAAGGACTTCATCGGATAGATGAGCATTCATGGGTCTTTGTTCATTGCAAGTAGTCCATCGCTTATTGTGTTAGATTGAAAATTCTAACCTACAATGATGGAGCTTATTTTCATCTGATTTCTGGGTTCCTATTATTTTTCCATGATTATTTTTTCTAGACTGAGTCCTCATCTACAATTTTGTTTTTCTTTTTACATGCTGTCCAATTGCAACAGTGGACCACATGTTGTGATTTGATGTATCACTGTCGACACCAATCAGGTTAGAAGATAAGTGGAAATGCAGAATTGAAGTAACTAGTTTTGACTAGGCATTTAATGGAACAACAAATACCAGGCTGAATTTAGATAGTTTGTAATCTAGTGTGTATCCATTAAAACTTGAAAGGATTTTTATGTCACTAGGTTTGTGGTTCTAATCTACAAGGAAGTATTAATTAATTTTACAGATTTAGAAGCTTTACTGATGCCAGAACTTTGATGTAAATTTTTGAAACAGTCTCTCTCCTTAAGGATTT
Organism: Litsea cubeba; assembly: GCA_012931725.1. Lineage (NCBI taxonomy): Eukaryota > Viridiplantae > Streptophyta > Magnoliopsida > Laurales > Lauraceae > Litsea > Litsea cubeba. The sequence goes on from CM022955.1 coordinate 47,580,552, forward strand.
GGATGATCCAAACCATCCAAATGCAGTTTGGGGCTGCGATCAAACAGGATCAGGGATGGCCTATTAAATTTGCAATTCACAACCACCAGTATGTTTAGTTTAGATTAGAATTTTTTGTTTCTACTCTTGTTTGATCACATGATGACTTTATATATATATATATTGAACATGTTTCTTCTTATGTACTTTTGTAATTGGGTTCTTTTCTTTCTGTCTTTCATGGGGTGGTTATGAGACTTTTCAAAAAGCTATCTACAATTGTGTAAAGTTTACAATTTTTTTGCTTTTATGGGCTAAACCCAAAAGACCTTTTATTATAATTTTTTGATTGGTAAAGACCTTTTATTTATGTCTGTTAGTTATAAATGAGGTTTTGTTTTATCTTTTTTTTCTTTTTTATTTAATTATATGTCATGGCCTTACTGGTTTTTTCTGTCTTTGCTTTCTTTTCGTACATATGTCCAAATTCTAGCTTAAGTTATCTAGTAAATGTCTCTTTGAGCTGTTTGTTTCTTTCTCTTGGGTCTCTATTCATTTTGCTTGTTTCACTGAAGTGTTGTGAAACCAGTCCATTTTGAGAAAGTTATGGCCAATCCTATTGAGGTGTAGTAGAGTATCGAATTATATGCAAATCTTTTACTCCCAAGTGGTTTCATTTTTAGTAATTTGCAAATCTTATATGCAAACTTGAATTTTGAGCCACCTGTTAATGACCTGTGTGCTTGTTAGTAATTTGGTATGCACGCTTACTTCTCAAGTTATAATTCTTTGATAACAGGTAGTATGCTTCCCTGGGGGCGGTTTTTGAACATTCTGTTTGGACCTTCCAATGGTGTTTAATGGTAAATAACTTTTGTGGATGTGTATTTGATGGCTTTAGTAAATTTTGGTTGATGTCATGATTGATTACAATGGCCCCTTTGCCCTGCAGGTTCCTCCTTTTGATCCAATCAAACCTCTGCTTGGTCTTTCACATATCAAGACTCTGACTTTGTCGAGTGAATATCTCGAGGTATAGTTTCATTCCTAGTTATAATAAGTAAATGCAATATATCGTCATTCTTCAAAAAACGAAAAAAAAAAGTTCTCAATAAGTAAATGCATGCAATATAGTATAGATGTCACATTTATGTACAGGGAAGAAAGCTCCCAATTCTAGTGTTAAATAATTACATTTTTTTATTGCGATTTTATACAGGTAGGTAACTATCAAGATGGAGTTACTTTTTGGCAGTTAACCAAGATGACGAAGATGGAGTTGAAGACTTTTTGGCAGTTAACCAAGATGATCACCAAGATGCATGGAGTTACTTGTTTTGAATTATTTTTGTAATTAATTTGAACCGACACACCTTGTATGGTTGTTTTGTAGTTATGTTAAAGCTATTAACTTTGAAGTGTTTATTGTTGAATGATGAATATTTTGAAGGGTTGTGAACTTGGATATTAGAATGCTGACTTGTTGGATATTTGATTTGAATGATAGTTTGCATCTTTTGTGGTATAAGTTTTGTTAATGGGTGTATCTGGATATAAATATTTGAAACTTTGTAAGCAGGTGTGAAATGATAATTTGGGTGGCACAAATATTTTGATTGTATTTTTTTGTGACAAAAAGAGTATGTCACCATTGAGTGTCAACCTGGTAATATTATTGGTGACACTCATTTGGTTGTCAAGAAAAATACTTTTAGTGACAATTTTTGTCACAAAAGATATCTTTTCTATGATACCTGTACTTTTGTCACCATTACTTTTAGTGACACCCTACTATGTCACGGAAAATCTTTCTTCCGTGACACCATGTTTTTGTCACCGTTGACATCATTTCGTGACAAGTGTACAAATTTTGTCACCATTGACTTTTAGTGTCATGGATACAATGACACCCCATCCCGTGTCACCAAAGATAATAGGTGACAAAAAATGGGCCTTTGGTGACATTTTTTTCATGTCACCAAAGGTGTTTTTTGTTGTAGTGAGTTTTGCCCTGTGGGTAGCCCACGGCTAGCCGCCCTTTCCCATGTGGTTAATCATGAACCAGCCGAGAACCCTCGGTAGTTACAAAAATAGAATATCAACTTTTGCGGAAAACTTACTTGCAGTCAAACGACGGCTAACCGCTAGTCAACCGCATTATAACTGTGAGTCCCAGCCAAATTCTGGTGGTTGCTTTTCCAGAATGCTAACTTTTACTTAGTTTTTACACTGCTGCCAGTCGGCGGCTAACCGAAAGACCAACCGCAACCAACCGCAAGGTGACCGACAAACATAAGTTTCTTAGGTGGTTTCATACCTAGTCTTGGGCCTTTGCAAGGGATCCCTTGGACCTTAAATCATGCCTAATTGACTTGTAACGCGTGTGGGTTTTGGTTGAGCTACTATACACCCACGGGGAATACCGTAATCTTGGTATTAGTGTACTCCAAACCAAATGTGTTGCTCAAAGGCATTCGACGTCCCTAATTTAAGGTAATTCCATGGGTTTTGTAGCCCAATGACGTTGGAGGTCTTAGGACTACACCTAGTTGGACGGTGAAGTCAACGGGCATTCCCGAACCCTAGGATTGGCTTGTTTTATATGCTTAATCTCTTACATCACTCCGATGCATGCATTGGCACTATGTTTCTAGTGTTCTCACATGATATGTACATGTCTCTCACAATTATCTTGTTTAGTTCCATGTGCTTGTCATATGCTACGTTTTATGTTTCCTTATGCATTATGTACTTGTATATGCACGCTGTGTTTTATCATGTCTTATGTCCACGCCAATGCACATGTCTATGTCATGCCATGTATATGAACCATGTTTATTACATGCACACTCTATTCCTCGAGTCGGCACTACTTAGCTTCAATCTAATCTCAGTCGAACCCGACTAAGTGTGGGTTTAGTCATTTCTACGGACCAACTGCAATTGGGAATTTGTTATGGGATTCGATCGACGCTCCAGGTCCATGATGGAGTTTATGGGCCCTATGCCTTCTAGTGGTACCTCATGTCATATTATGCTATGCTAATGCTGTCAATTTATTTCATGTTTTCATGTTTACTTGGGAGAATATTGCTATGTGGTTGTGCCAATCTTGCTAAGTATGTATTTGTTCATGTCATCGATGATTCTCATGTTCACACCGATTATGCCTAGATTACACTTGTTGGCGTCATATGATCCATACTGTCCTTAATATTCATTTGTACCCATATTAGGATTTTATATTTGTTTATCTTGCTAAACTGTGTATCTAATGGTGTTACACTTGGTGTTACAGGTGAGGATCTCGATGTCGTTGTCCCGGTGATTGAGGAGGTCGAGGAGACACTTCAAAAATTAGCGGAATGGACCCTGATGATGTCTTCTAAGAATATTTACACTAAGTGATGGATGTCACAAACTCCCCACGACCGCGGCTTGGATGGCCATATTGTTCAGCTGATTTTAGACTTTTTTATGTTGGATTGTAAACCCTGACATAGCTAATGCTTCTGCTATTTCTTTCGGTTTCTTTTTCTTTAACTTGAAACTTGAACTTTTAATGCTATCTTATGGACCATTTGTGCTCTTAACTATTGATTTAAATATGCTATGGTTGATTGAATGCGGATACCAAACTTGATGAGTTATATAGGTTATGTATACAGGTTTTACCGAAAGTTGAAATGTGCCCCTTTTGTGATGGGATTTATGACCTCACACGTGAATTCTAGTGGGAAGCTATTCATGGGGATAAATACAAACTGAGTTTTAATGTGATTCCTATCGCGCCTCGGAAGTCGTGTATTTGCGGGTTCGATGCGTGACATCTCGAGGAAGAAGAGGTCACTAAAGCCTTAGAAGATTGTAGTAGGGATAAGTCCCCTAGTCTAGATGGTTTTAATTTCTTTTTCATCAAAGCTAAGTCAAATTTCCTAAAAATGGATTTTAGCAAACTACTTTGAGTTCCTTAGAAGAGGCAGAATTAATATGGAGATGAATGCAACCTTCCTAACTCTTAACCCTAAGGTGCCCAAATCGATGGATTTATGCGACTACAAACCTATCAATCTTGTTGGGTGTTTGTATAAGTTTTTCGCTAAGATTATGGCAATCCGTTTGAAAAGTGTCATTCCTCTTATTTTCGGTCCTTTTCAAAAAGTTTTTGTGACAAACAGGCATATTCTTGATGGATTCTTGGTTTCTAATGAACTTATTGACTCAAGGAAGAGGTCTAAAGAAGGAGAGGGTTATTTTCAAGATTGATTTGGAGAAGGCTTATGATCATAAAGATTGGGATTTTGTTGATTATATGTTGCTTAGATTTGGTTTTGGAGAGACTTGGTGTCAATGGATGCGAGAGTTCATTACCACTACTTCCTTCTCTGTGTTAGTTGATGTTCTCCGTCTAAGTTGTTCAAGGCTTCTAAAGAGCTTTAGCAAGGGAAGGTGATCCCTTATCCCTCTTTTTATTCACAATTGTAGTGGAGGCCTTGAGTACACTTCTTGTGAGAGCTAGAGAGATGGAAGTGATGAATGGGGTCCAAGTTATTCGGAATGGAGAGGCAAATTCTCACATGCAATAAGCATATGATACCATTCCCTTCGATTCTACTAAAATGGAAGAAGTTTTGGCACTTAAAACAATTTTGCGGTGTTTTTAGTTGGTCTCGGGTTTGAAGATCAACATCTCCAAAAGCATTTTGGTGGGGATTGGATGTGCAGTGGAAACTATTCATTCTTTGACCGCTATGATTGGTTGCAAATCTGAGAGGCTTCCTATTATGTATCTTGGTCTTTCGATTGGGGCTAAGCCGAGATCTAAGGCCCTTTGGAACTCAGTTATTAACAAGTTTGAGAAGGAGTTATCTTCATGGAAGAAACATTATCTCTCAATGGGTGGAAGAATTACTTTGATCAATGGTTGTTTGTCTAATCTTTCAGTGTATTATATGCCGCTCTTCAAGATTGCCTAAAGAAGTGGTGGATAGGGTGGACCATATTCATAGGAACTTTTTATGGGAGGGACAAGGTGACAAAAGTAAATTACATCTAATGAAGTGGAACGAGGTGATTAAACCAAGATGGAGCGGGGGCCTGGCACTTGGTAGCTTGGAGAAGAAGAAAGGGGCTTTATTAGCTAAATGGTGGTGGAAGTTTGGGAAGGAAAAATAAGCTCTTTGGAAGAGAGTCATCTCCGTGAAGTACGGTGATGATAGATGGGGGTGGTGGCCTATTCCTTATCCGAGATACTGCATGTCGGATTTATGGAGTGCTATCATGTCAGTTGGGGATGCGTCTACAGAGTAGGGTAAGGTCCTAGCTAAAGGGGTGGGCTTTGTGGTGGGGAATGGGAGGGATGTTAGATTTTGGTTAGATGACTATTTTTGGTGGAACCTGTAAGGGGTCAAAAAGCGTGGTAGGCTGTTAGAGCCAAAATAAATCCCAAGAGCACTCTCGTTATAGTGAGAATGTTGCTCGCTATAGCGAGCGTGACGGGATGCGCCTAATTCGGTTAGAAGTCTAAATTAGAGATTGGGTCTGATTCCTCTTCTGATTGGAATATTATTAGAAGACTAAGGCATGAACTTGGAGCTATATATTGGATGTTTGTTTCAACCCAAAGACACAAGATAAGAAGTTAAGCCTCTCTCTTGGTTTGATATTAGAATACCCTAAGAGAGATTTCCTTGTTTCTCTAGAGCCATTAAGGGACTGTTCTGAATGGCTGCTCTAGAAGGTTTTTGTTTCTTCTACTCTCTTGTAGAAGATTGATCATCATGGTTGACAAGGTGCGAGGAGATCAAGTAAGGAGAACAGTACACGGTGAAAGTCGTGGCAGTGGAAGTTGTGCAAAAACAACTACAGTCCTTAGGTCGAGATACTGACTGAGGTAAAGGAGCTGTGAGTATATCTTGTAATTATTCGTGAGTTCTTTATTTCCAGATTGTGGTTTCTCTCCCTAAAAAGGATTTTCATGTTAAATATTGTGTATGCCTTCTTGTGGTGATTGCTTGGTAGATTTATTTGCTAGTTCTATCTTGTTTGATTGGTTACATCCGCTGCATTGATTTGATTGATTAGACTAGCATCCATTCTAGTGTTTCCTGCAAAACTCTCAGGACCTTTGTGTGATTTGTTTCATATGGTATTCAGGGTGGTTTCCAACAAAGAGCCTACAGTTTGCTAGTGCTATGAGGTGAAGGAGGGGTGTACTTTGTGGGATGTACCTTTTAAGAGGCGTCTTTGTCAGTCTGAGGAGGTGGAATATGGGGGATTATTAAGTCTTCTTTATAATATTTTCTTACGTAGGGAGTCTAAAGATTCTAAGATATGGAAACCATCAATTTCTAGTATGTTTTCGGCAAAAGCTTTCTACTTAGCTTTGGAAGGTGACCAACTCTATAGAGACTCTTCTTCCCTTGTTTGGGTGGGGATGTCTCCTCCCCCGAGTCGAGGCTTTCTACGGGCTAGCACTTACGGCTAAGCTTTCCGCGACAAGTAATTTGAGAAAAAGAGGATTCACATCAAGCGTCATATCAGATACTTGTGGCTGCAAGGAGGAGAATCAGTTGACCACCTTTTGATTCATTACGAGGTTGCAAGAGGTGTTTGGGGTCATTTCTTTGGTATATGTGGTGATGCTTGGTGTAGTCCGAAAAAGATAGCATAGGTGGTAGAGTCTTGAAGGGGAGATTATTTCTCTAGGTGTGGGCGTACTTTATGGAGGTTACTTCATTTGCCATCTTATGGTCCATCTGGAGGGAAATAAATAATAGAATTTTCAAAGGTGCCTCTTCTTCCATAGTGGATTTAATTTCCACAATTACCACTGGGGTGGAAAAGTGGGATTTGTTGAGAAATAAGTTCTCTAAATCCTCTCTTAATAATATCATTGTCAATTGGGAAACTTGTATGGGATGCGGCCCAATAAAGGAGAGGAAGTCAATTCTCTGGTCCTCTCCCTCTCCTGGTATCGTCAAGTTCAATGTCGATGGTGTAGCAATAGGTAAGCCGGGTCTAGTTGGTATGGTGGGTGTAATTCGTAATAACAACGGTGATGTCCTTTTTATGTTCTCTAAGCATGTTGGTATCTGTGATTCTAATAAAGCGGTGGTGCGGGCTATTTTGGAAGCACTGAGGTACTTTACGAGGTATTTCCAGGGTTCCCTTATTATAGAGAGTGATTTTTCCAATGCAATTGCTTGGGTTTCCAATCAGAAGATAAATCAATGAAATTTTCGTTTACTCTTTAACGAAATCCGACCGTTGTCACCCTCCTTCATGAGCTAAGACTGGCCAAGTCTTTTACCGATGCTTTGGCCAAACAAGGGGCTGAGAGGGTTAAATTTTGTAGTTTGGTGGGAGTGGAGTACAATACTCTTGTACCTCCTTTTGCTTTGTTCCTTGTAATCCTTTTCTTTTTTAATACAACTTCATGTTATCCTTTCAATATATATATAGAGTTGGGCTCTCCTAAGGTGAAGCTTACCTTATCCTAAGCTGGAATAGTACTGGTCCCACAAATCAAAGTCGATTATATTTAATTTTTTGCATGATGGAATTAAAAAATTCAGTTCTAATTGGATTTATTCATCGTGCAAAAAAAGTGATAATCGACTTTGATTTATGGAACCATTACTATTTCAGCTTAGGATAAAGTATGCTTCAGCTTAGGAGAGCTGGCCCTATATATATATAGGGAGATTGCTCTTGTGAGAGTTGCTCTCACGATACAATAAGAATAAGGGGTGGGGGGCCTCACATTTACGCATTGGATATGGATGTGAGGGCCTCCACTCTTACTCTCATAGTATCATGAGAGTATCTCGTGTATATGTATAGAGGGGAATTCTCAAAAAATTCTCATTTAAAAAGGGGCGTTTTTGTCATTCAATTTTATTTAAATCGGACACTACTCTTCCTCTTATTTCTCCTAAAAAATCGGATACAGTTGGATGGTTTAAAAAAGCAGATTACACTAAATAGTTGGGCCCACCATGATATGTGGAAATTGCAAGTTTTCCGTGGTGCTCAATATAATGCGGGCCCACTTCCTATTTGATTGAATTTTGTTGAAAGCTATTGATGGACCGGCGCATTCTGCTCGCCCGGTTCTACCGAGGTCGGCGGACGTGGGAGTTCATTTGGGTCCGACCCTTTTGTAACCGGAGGGGGGCAGAGGCGTGCATCAACATTTCTTTTGTGTGGGTGTGCCAGATTTTCTATTTTACTTGGAATTGCAAGTGGTGATCCGGAGATCAACATTCGCAAGTAAAAAAGAAATCAACTTCTTTCAAGGTTTCCATTGCACATATATTTAAGAAAAGAGATATTTTCTTGATTTGCCGTGAAAGGTGATTTTTTTGGCATTTATAGCTGATTTTGGCGTTTATAGCCGATTTTTGGCGTTTATAGCCGATGTTGGCGTTTATAGCCGATTTACAATCCTTATTGATGGACCGCGCTCCTGCTCGGTTCTACCGAGGTCGGCGGACGTGGGAGTCCGTCGGGTCCGACCCTTTCGTAACCGGGGGGCAAGGGCGTGCATCAACATTTCTTTTTTTGTGTGGGTGTGCCAGATTTTCTATTTTACTTGGAATTGCAAGTGGTGATCCGGAGATCAACCTTCACAAGTAAAAAGGAAATCAACTTCTTTCAAGTTTTCCATTGCACATATATTTAAGAAAAGAGACATTTCTTGGTTTGCCGTGAAAGGCGATTTTTTTGGCATTTATAGCCGATTTTGGCGTTTATAGCCGATTTTTGGCGTTTATAGCCGATTTTCAATCCTTATCAATAATGAAAGACAAGAGTTGTGATTTTTGTCTCTTTTGAAAAAATACAAACTACAATGAAAAGCAAGAAAAGGAGGATCTAACTTCTCAGGAGATTGTGGGGGACTCGTTTAGATTGACGGTCGCAAGCCATATGTGGGCTTCGCCATCATCCATGCAGATGAGAACAGAGGATGCTATTGATTCGCTTGGGTTGGCTATTCGCTTGGCTTGGCTATAACCTCAGGTTTTTAGAGAACAAAGACCAAAAGAAGGTCCTATGTCCAATAAAAAGCCGAGTAGACGGGCTTGAAAAGCCATGTCTAAGCCATTGGCGGCAGAAGGAGAAGGCAAGGACCTTTGGGGGGGGGTACCCCCCAAGGGACTTTTGTCACCTTGTAGTGGTGGTCGGTGTAGGATTTCCGCAGAGTTTTCTCTCTTAGATTTCTGATGCCTCTTTTTGTCTGAGTTTCCAGATTTTCTGCAGTCTATTGTCTGTGTATCTGCTGTCCTTTTTTCTTGGAGAGCTCTCCTATTTATAGGCTTTTAGGTAGCCATTTAGGAGGGTTTATGAGCCTTGATTGTCATAAAGCTACATAAAGGGAGGAGTTACAAAATTGAATTCTTTATTTTGTAACTCCTTTTTCTTGGCTTCTGATTGGCCGGAGGAGATTGAGGGCATTTAATCGCCTTTAATCGCCATGATGGGAGGAGTTTCATGGGTTAAATGCCATGAATCTCTTGACTTGTAACTCCCGGATGCTTGCTTCTGATTGGTCCGTCCAAAGAAATGGATTAATGACTGTAATAAAGCTAGTCAATTAATCGCATTAAGTGGTCGCCGAGCATCTGAAGAGTCGCGGGCCGTGCCGTGTCTTTTGGGATTCTTCTGGCGATGATCATCGATGGATCTTCATGTAGATCGACATCGGATGACCATGTAATTTCAGGTGTTTGTTGCCAACAGCAGGTCGGTGCCATCTGTCCTGTCGATTTCTCGATCGGTCGGGTAGAAATCACACTTTTTTTTGGTTGACCGGGTGGCGATCAATATTGTTTTCGATACTCTTGATGATTGACCCGTGTTTTGGACGGATGTCAGAGGATTTGGTGTCTCAAAAGTATGAATTTTGGAAAATACCAGAGGCTGGGCCCTTCGAATCGCGAAAAACGGCGAAAACCGGGGTTTCCGGGGCCTTCCCGGCGACCCCGGGCTCCAGGGTCGCAGGGGCCTGCGACCCTGGGCCAGGGTCGGACCCTGGGGGAGTTTTCCCCCTTTTTGTCCCGTTTTGTGTCCGTTTTTGCTGTTTTTCGATTCTTTTTTCTTCTGTATTTTTCCTTGACATTTTTGACCATTTATTGGCCTGATTTCCCTGTAGGAAACCTGATGAGAATCCTTGCATTTTATTTTGCAAAGTTTCCAATTTCCTGAGAAAGCCGAAGACTTTGTCGCGTAGAGCTGCCGATTTTCCGTCAGAAGCTGAAACTGGGTCAAACAATGTCGGAATGACCTGAAATTTGGTGTGAATCCTCTTGAGCAATAAATAAGACCAACATAGGCTTTTGTTTGAGTTTTGAAGCCGTTTGGGGGTCCTATCACCAGTAGACCTTCTTTTGTCGCGATAAAGATGTCGCGGTTTGATGTGCGGTCAACCGATGTCCGATTGACTTGAAATTTGACAGGGAACCTATTGGAGTCATTTTAAGATGATCCATAGGCTTTGTCTTGGAAACCATGGTCCCGGAGAGCTTTGCCGCCGAGAGGCCTGATTTGGCTTCCGAGCGTCAAACTATGGTCAAATGTTGTCGAAATGACCTGAAATTTGACGTGTAGCCCTTTATAAGCATTTTGAAGCCGTCAATGTGCTCTATCTGATGAGTAATGGCCTCGGTGGTTCTCACCGCCGAGAGGCTTGATTTAGCTATTCGAGGGTTGATGTAGGGTCAAACGTTGTCGGTTTGACTCGGAACTTGACGTGGAGCCTTTTGGAAGTATTTTGAGACCATCCATCGGCTCTGATCGAAGATTTGGTGTCTCCGATGCTTTCGCCGTCGAGAGCTCCTTTTCCGCTGTCGGAGAAGCGAAGTTAGGCCAAATGATTTTGAAATGGCCCGAACTTCTTGTGTACTCCTCTTTTGGCTGTCTTGAAGGATCTTGCAGTTTTTATTTGATTCTGACAAGATTTGATTTTTTGGAAGTAGCATTGCCTATTTATGGCAGGTTGCGACTTCATGTAGCTCTTTCGATCTTGAAGAGGCAAAGTGACATTTTTGGTGTCAACAAATGCCCCATCGAGGTACAGCGACGAGTTGCTTATCATTGGTAGTCGATGTGCCTCGAAGAGATTTTTGAAGGAGAGCGTCTGACTGGACCAAGAGTCTTTGAGCAGTCCCTTCTCTCTTTTTTTTTTTTTTGTATTTGTAGCCTTTTGAGCTTCCAGGGGAATTTTATGGTAGTGAAAAGGATCACGTACCATCTCGAGGCAAAGTTTTGAAGATGACATCAAGGATGTGGATTTGGGTTTTGACCTTGTGACCTAACAGGCTGTATGTGGCAGGTTAGGGGGTCGGGTTTGGTTTTGATCGTGTGACCCAACAAGCTGTATGTGGAATGTTGGGGGATCAATTTTGGTTTTGATCTTGTAACCTAACAGGCTGTATGTGGCAAGTTAGGGGATCAGGTTTTGGTTTTTGGTTTTGGTCTTGTGACCTAACAAGCTGTATGTGGCAAGTTAGGGGACCAGGTTTTGGTTTGGATTTTTGTGGAATGTCAATTTCAAGATTTTTGCTCAATTTGGTATATGAGGCTGGATGGTTTGATTTTTGGAAGCTCATGGGGCTTGGAATTCTCTTTGTATGGTTGAATCAACTCAAAAGAGGCATGGAACCATTTTTGTATGCTCTTGGTAAGAGGGATTTCTCTTTGACTAAAAGCCCAAATTTTTTTTTTTTTTTTTTAAGTGCCTAGGTGGTCAAAGCTGGCTCATATGGGCTAACCCATGGGACCTTAAGCTTTTGAAATGGCTTAGATCTCATATGGTGTCATTTTTGTAAAGAATATCAAAAAATATCTCATTTGGATAGAGAATATCTAAGAATATCTTTACTTGGTAAGAATCTCTCATATTCCCTTTATTTTGGGATAGGATATCTCAAGATATCTTTCTTTTGGGAAAGAATCCTTCATTGATTTCTATCTTTTGGAAAAAATCTCTCATTGATTTCTTTTTTGGGAGAAAATCCTTCAAGATATCTTTCTTTTGGGAAAGAATCTTTCTAATCTCTTTCTTTTGGTAAGGTTACTAATTAGTAACACTTATCTCTTTCTTCTTTCCTTCTTTGGTTTGCTCTCTTCTATAAAAGCAAGGAGGAGGTTGGATCTCTTGCTCTTATTACTTTCTTTTGCAATAATCTCAAGAGGGCTTCAAGACCAAGAGTTTTTCTTCTTCAAGATCTTCAAGACTTTTCTTCTTCTTCTCCATCAATGGCTTCAAGTAAGTTCCCTTTTTCAAGAAAACTCCATTGTAGGAAAAATAAAAAGTTCTTTCTCTCTTTTTTTTTGTTTCTTTATTTTTCTTTTCTTTTTTTTTCTCCACGTGTTTTCCTTTTTTTTTTTAACACGTGTTTTCTTTTTGCTTTTTTTTTGCATTTTTTTTCTTTTGTGGGCCGTACGGACAGATCCGTACGGATCTGGCCGTACGGCCACGTGGCCTGTGGGCCATCCCCTTTTTTTTTTTGTTTTCTTTCTCTTTTTTTTTTTGAGAAAGTTTCTTTTCTTTTTTCTTTTTTTTGTTTTCTTTCCCCTCTTTTTTTTTTTTGAGAAAGTTTCTTTTCTTTTTTTCTCTTTTTTTTTTGTTTTCTTTTGCTCATCATGATAATGCCCCTTTTTTTTTTGGCAAACCTAGATGTTCATGCATGCATTTAATTGTAAATAAAATTTGTAGCATGATGTGATAGCATACCTGAAAGTTTTCGCAAATTTGGGAATTTGGAGCTTGCAATGATGTTGAGCCCTTCCTGATTTTGCGGAGACTTTGAGGTTTCGAAAGTTTGGAGTTTCGGAGCTCGCAGTGATGTTGAGCCCATCTTCAAGCTTTCTATTTCTTTCAGGATAATTCCTTTTCTTCGGAATTGCCCCGTCATCATGTCAAAATTTCGCCAAATTTTTTTTTTTTTAAGCGAGATTCTGTCATTTTGATGTTTGATCTTTTTCTTTTCCATCCTTTGCAGGTGGTTCCTCCAGAACGAACAAGGGTAAAGAGCCTGCTACAAGCGTACCTCGTCGATCTTCTAGATCTTCTAATCCGGCCGTTCAGCAGGCCTTTGAGAAGGTCCAGTATGTTGAGAGAAATCTGGAAGAATGCGACTCCCTCAACAGAGATGAGATGAGGCAGCGACTGATCGCTCTCAAGGGAGAGGAATTCTATAAGATCATGGTAAGCAGTCGTCCATGGGTGATGGAAGATTAGAGCGTTTTGCCCAAGCTTACCTTCTTCTTTGGTGATGCCGTCCCTGATGACATGACATACCAGAGGAGATGTTTTCAGTTCTCTTTCACAGCAAATGGTGAGAAGAAGACTGTTGCTACCCGGTCGACGTTTGATCGCACCGTCTCGATCATGAGCCTTGCCCCCACGTGCTCTAAGAGGGAAGATCCTCCAAGCTGGGTGAGAAGGACAAATGTAATCAAGACCGGGGTTTTTGTTGGCGGTTCTCCTAGATATATGGAGAGGTCGCCTGTTGACATGGACCTGTTGATGCCATCCAGCGGCTACCATGGCTCTGATTATCCGTCGGTCGATTTGAGACCGGTGGGCCTTGGTATTTTCAGCGGTGACGGCAGCAATTGGATTAAGCCTTTTCGACTTTGTGGCCGTTTCAATGCTGACTCCGAGTGGAAGTCGTGGACTGATCGCGTCCTACTGATTGGTGGCGCCGTTTTGAAGGAAGCCGGGATTTTTGATGCGGTCTGCGCCTTTAGGGAGACCGTGATCTTTTCCGACGAGGCCTTCATGGCTATGCTGGAATCATTCCTCCTACAAACCAATACCTTCGTTGTGACGAATGGTGAGATTGGTTTTTCTTTGAAGGAGCTGAGCGTCATTACTGGATTGCCCATCCTCGGCAAACTCTATGAGGAGTTTATGCCGATTGACAGCGTCCTCGAGGGGCAGTCTGAGGAGTTCAGGCTTCTGTACTTTCAGCTCGTCGCCTTCTATGATTTTTTGAAGGAGAAGGAGGGTTTGAAAGTTAGATCCAGCAGTTGGAAGAGTTCTAGCACTTCATTCCCCAACTTTTTTGATAGCAGGGAGTCTTCTGATAGCGTGACCCAAGAAGCCAGAGCTCAGGATCCAGTTCAAAGAAGATCTTGGCCATGCAAGAAGAGTTGAGAGATTTCTGTGCCAGTACAAACGCCATATGTCCTGACATTGTACTGCGGAGAGATCTCGCTGTTTACCTCACTTATTGGCTTGGTGAGGCTATTTTTGCTGGAGGAGATGGAACGCACATCAGGCCGCATTGTATTTTTCCGGCTTGTCAGATGGCGTTTGGAGAGCAGCTTGCTTTGGTGCCAGCTCTTTACTCCTACCTGTGTACCGAACTGCAGGTTGCTGCTTTTTTGGTTTGACTTGGGCTTCCCATGAATAGGGTATTTTCAGCCCACATCTTTTATTCATGGTATGTATACCACTGTCCTGGCTTCCACCGGCTGGGTGCTGCATAGGATGATGATCCTCTGATGATTCGACTGGCTAAGGGCAAAGCCGTGTCCGAATCACTTTTGTTTGCCCGCATGAGGATCCGACGGTTCAGGGACGTCGAGATGGGGCAGTCTTCAGTGAAGCTTTCTCCGGAGTTGCGGAAGAAGGCTTTTGATTTTGGTGCCTCCCGAGACTCTACCAGGGCAGGGTCGGGAAGGCATTATTCCTTGACGAATGCAGAGAGAGAGTGGCTTTTCAGCATACGTGTCGGCACGATGGTGTACCATAGACATCTTTTCGTCGACATCCAGCCGTATGTATCCTCTCGCTTTGCTTTGCAGCTGGGCTTTTCTCAAGGCGTTGTTGGAGCGCCTTCAAGCATGGTGAAGCGCTTTAGACGCTTACAGGACGGGAGAAATGCATGGGCTTTCTATAGTGCTGAAGACACTACAGCCATGATTTCTTATCCTGTGTTGCTGACTTCCCGGACTGCCGGCTTTGCGAAGTGGTTCGCGGAGAGCTTTTCGGCATATCGGGGGCTTTCCAAGAAGGAGCTTG
Organism: Litsea cubeba; assembly: GCA_012931725.1. Lineage (NCBI taxonomy): Eukaryota > Viridiplantae > Streptophyta > Magnoliopsida > Laurales > Lauraceae > Litsea > Litsea cubeba. The sequence continues at coordinate 47,595,568 of CM022955.1, forward strand.
ATGTGAAGCTGGCATCTGGAAAGGGCCTTGGAAAGTCGGATGGCGTCCGGCGAGAGGAAGTTTGGGCCTTCCTTTCTGGAGAGAAGCACAAGATAGGCTTTCTCGGTGACCAGGGCGTCATTGGTTTTGAAGCTGTTCGAGAAATACCTGATGAGGCTTTAGAGCAGCTAGAACAGGAGGAAGCCGAACTTGGCGCTTGGATGCAAGCGGCACAGAGGCAAGCTTCCGTGGAGTCTACTGGCAAGAGTAGACCATCCAGTGAGGAGTCAAGTGGGAAACCTGACTCTGACAGCGGGGCGGGTTCCTCTAAGAAGCGAGCCCGCAGGAGTAAGAGGAGGAGGAGTCATCATCGCAGCAAGGGGCAGCATGAGGACTCTCTTGACTTGGAAGTTCCTCTTACTATCAATGAGGATGTGCCAGTGGATGCTGACGAGCCTCCAGAGAAGAGAAGCCGAGAAGAAGTGACCGTCGGTGAAGGTATGATTCTTCATTTTTCTCTTTCCATTTCTTTTCATGGGATTTTTTCCATGTTCTGATTTGCTTCTTGTTTCTGCTTTTCTTTTTTTTTTTTAGCAGAGGAAGACTTGGCGATGCCTGAGGTTCCAGTCGATGAGGTGGTGACGGATCCTGTCGAGGCACCTGAAGAAGAACCGAGGGACTCTGGAGTGAATCCAGAATCTCCAATTGGTACGACTTCCCTTTTTTTGTCTGTGACTTGGTTTGCTAACACATTTCTTGCCAGCTGACTTGCCACAGGATTCCGATGACTTTGAACCATCGATGGACGCAAATGTTGATGATGCTTCCGATGAGTTCATGGAGGAAGAAAGTGTTCCGCCAGTCGTCGAAGAAGGTATTTTGTAGTTATAACCCTGATAATGATTTTCAAACATGATCATATTCATACCTTTTTGTGTTTCTTTGGCAGGTTTTGAAGTGACAGAGGAGGGTCCATCGCTTCCTTCAGAACCAGAGCAAGGGATGCCAGAGGTTGATCCAGAGGTAGAGACTCCTGGGACCAGTTCTGACAATGTTGAGGAGATACCTCGTGCTGAGATTCCATCCTGAGCAGGAGCAGCTTCAACTGGAAAGAGTTCTTTTGTTACTCTTCCAACAGATGATGATATGAGTGGCCGACCAACGGAGTTGGGCGAATCTTCAGCTGGGCCATCTCTTCTTTTTGTGAAGAAGGTGGTGGTGCGAGTTCTGAGCTCTTGGATTGAGACTCTACTTTCTGGGCACTTAGATGCCGGATTTGGGATGATCCAGCATGTGCGTGAGATTCTCGGTGATGCTGAAGAGGCTGGTCAAGATGTCACAAGTGCCAGGGCGATCGTTGATAGGATCATTGAGCTGGGTGACAGGTGGTTTGAGACCATTGGTTTTCCTGATGATCAGTTCTTTAAGGAGATGTTCCTGGACCCTGCGAATATGGCTCAGTCTAACCCGAATGAGGCTACAGAAAGCAGGAAGCAGGTAGTCCGAGAGAAGAACTTAGAAGAGCTAAACATCATTGGGTTGACACATGACCTGAACATCCTTGATAGGGAGGTCGATGAGGCCAGGAGACGTCTTGAGCATCTGCAGGCACAAGTCGCTGCCAAGTGGACTGCAATAATAGAGGCTCGTGAAAGGGAGACTGCTCTGATTCACCGGGTTGCAGATGCCGATCGGGTTCTCAAAAGGAAGTCTGATGAGAACAAACAATGGCGAACTGCTCGAGATAAGCTTCCTGGTGCGAAAGAAGGGGTACAGCCCACTCCAGCATCTCATGGCAATTTCCTGAAGAAGCGTGCCTTGGAATCCTTGACGACTGAGGCTAAAAGTTTGCTTGAGGAGCTGAACTCTTGGCTGGAGACCATTTTTGATTGAGCTCTTGTATTTTTTTTAACAGAAACCATCCTTCTCTCTTTTTTGGTACCACTTGTATTTTTTGGTACTTATTTTTTTTTTGTAGTGCTTGTGAACACTTTTTTTTTTTTGGTACCATATGTATATATTTTTTTTGGTACTCTTTTTTTTGTTATCCCTACGCTCACTTGAATCTTTTTGTGATAAAAGTAATTGCTAAATGGGATGCTCTTTTTTTTTTTTTTGTTTTGTTATCCCTACGCTCGCTTGAATCTTTTTGTGATAAAAGTAATTGCTAAATGGGATGCTCTTCTTTTTTTTCTTTTTGTTTTGTTATCCCTACGCTCACTTGAATCTTTTTGTGATAAAAGTAATTGCTAAATGGGATTTGATCAAAAGGTTGTCATTTTGTGAAAATCTTTTGTCAAATGATTGTTTTGGTATGGAAGCCAGGTTTTTGTTTGTGGCATGGAAGCCAATTTTGGCATGAGAGCCAGCTTTTCTTGTGGCATTGATAGCCGAGTTTTTTTTTTTTTTTTTTTTTTTTGTGACATCTATAGCCAGTTTTGGTGGCATTGATAGCCTGTTTTGTTTTGGTGGCATTGATAGCAGGGTTTTTTTGAAATCCAAGTTTTTTGTTTGTGGCATTGATAGCCGGTTTTGTTTTGGTGGCATTGATAGCCGGTTTGTGGCATTTATAGGCTGTTTTGTTTTGGTGGCATTGATAGCCGGTTTGTAGCATTTATAGCCTGTTTTGATGGCATTTATAGCCGGTTTGGTTTTCAAAAATGCAAGTATCGACTAAAAGTCGCCTCCCTGCTGAATGTTCTTGCAAGTAACGATGGAATGTCGCATCCTTGCTCATTCGGTTGCGAGTATCGATGAAATGTCGCATCCTCGCGGATTTGGGTGCAAGTATCGATGGAATGTCGCATCCTTGCTTTTCAAGAATTTTGGTTTTGCGGGTACTGACTTGATGTCGTTTCCCCATGATTTTTGAAATTTGTGGTTTTCTCAAACCTTTGAGTTATGGATATCAACTGAAATGTTGCGTCTCCATGGTTTTTTTAGGTTTTTTCGAACCTTTGAAATTTGGGTTGTGGATATCAACTGAAATGTTGCGTCTCCACAGTTTTGGATTTTGCAAGTATCGACGAAATGTCGCTTCCCTGTAATTTTGGAAGTGTCGAACGTGGTTCGTATGCTTCCGATTTGTGCGAGTATCGACTAAGCGTCGCTTCCCCGCAGTTTTTTTTTTTGAAAAACCATTTTTTTTTTGTTTAAAGACACAAGGGTCATAAGTTTTGACCTAAAACCATTTTGGCGGTAAAAGGCAGGGTGGACTAGGGTGGAAATCCCTGAATCCGGATTTTATTTCAAACCATGAATTTTGGGTTCAAGGGTTGAAAATTTTGGTCAAGTTAGGGAAAGGTTCCTAAACTTGGATATTTTTTTTAAACAATGAAACGATGAAAGTAAGCATTGTTTTAAATTTCTAGAAATTTCAACATTTGATATGAAAATTCTAAAAAAAGGGTAGGTTTAGCGAGCGTGTACCTGGAAACCAGTTTTGGCCATACAGGCATTGCTCTTACCCAGTTGGGTAAGTCTTCAAGGGTAGTACCGCTTTAAGAACTTGCCGTTGATGGGCAGCATACATCTGTCACCTTCCATGTTTAGGAGTGCGTATGCGCCATTAGAGAAAACCTTGTCGATGACGTAGGGTCCCTCCCATTTTGGCTCAAATTTGCCTTTGGACTTGTGAGCGAAGACCATTGGTCTTTTTACCGCAAGAACCAAGTCACTCTTTTTGTAGGCGCGTCGCCTGACCTTTTTATCGGAAGATCCTGCCATGCGTGCTTGGTAAAGTTCAATGCTTTGTTGAGCTTCGAGCCGTCTCTCATCGAGATTGTCCAGCTCATGGAGTCGCAATTTGACATTGCTTTCTTGAGTCATGTCATTTGGCAAGGATACCCTCAAGGAAGGAATTTGTACTTCCAAGGGCACGACAAGCTTCGCATCCATAGACTAAGGAGAATGGTGTGCTATGGGTTGGTCCTCGAACGGTGGTTCGATAGGCCCACAAAGCATCAGACATTTTGTCGCTCCAGTCTCTTTTGTGACTAGAGACCATTTTTTGAGGATTTTGTAGAGTGTCTTGTTGAAAGCTTCTGCTAACCCGTTTGCTGCCGGATTGTATGGAGTCGAAGGACAGCTTTGGATTTTGTATTTGTCGCAGAACCTGTAGAATCGATGATCCCGGAACTGTGGTCCGTTATCATGGATGAATCTTTTGGGTATGCCGAAACGACAAATGATGTTGGTGCGCAGGAACTGAAGGACTGATGAGGTCTTCATTTCGTTAAACGCAAATGCTTCTGACCACTTGGAGAAATAATCCGTAGCGGCGAAGATGAAGCGATGACCTTTGCTCGAAGGGGGAGAAATAGGACCTATGATGTCCATACCCCAGGCTTCGAAAGGCCATGAGTTCGCTGTAGGATGCAGCCATTCTGGAGGCATGTGAATGTAATCTCCATGAACTTGGAATTGTTGGCAGTGCTTAGCAAATTGCATTGCGTCAGCTACCATGGTAGGCCAGTAATATCCCAACCTTTTTATCTGATCATAGAGCTTAGGTCCAGCCTGATGAGCTCCGCAAAGACCAGCATGAACTTCTTTGAGTGTTTCTTCAGCCTCTTGTTGTGACAAGCATCGTAGAAGTACTCCGTTGAAGGATTTCCTGTAAAGGATTTTTGAAAGAATATCCAAATGAAAGCTTGGGGTTCGCCTTTGGGTGCTTACCCGTTCTTTTGGATCTTCAGGTAGGATTCCAAACATAATGTAATCAATGAATGGATCCCTCCAGTCGCCGATTGAAGTTTGAAGGATTGAAATCCGACTTCCGACCACTTGGTGGCATTCAGCCACTGCTTGGTGTGTGTTAAGAGGAGGAAGGATTCTTCTTTCGCACACTGTGATTTGCATATTTTCCCCTTCCTGGATTGCCATGGATGCGGCAAGTCCGGCTAGGGCATCTGCACGTATGTTTTCACCTCTACGAATGTGGGTGATATGACAGATGTCAAACTTTTGCAGAAGTGATTGTGCCTTGTTGTAGTAAGGCAACAAATCTGGCTTCCTGACTTCAAATTTCTGATTCATCTGGTTGACGATCAGTTGAGAGTCTCCAAAGACTTCCAGCATGGTGATACCGGATTCGATGGTGAGTTCCAATCCTAAGATCAGAGCTTGATATTCAGCTGCATTGTTTGTGCCTGGTTCCAGTAGCGAGAAAGCGTGTGGAATCATGTATTTGTCGGGGCTAACAAAGAGGATGCCAATTCCCGAGATCAGCTGTCTTTTTTCATTTGTCCTGGTTGCACCGTCAAAGTACATGTCCCAGGAGGCACTTTGTGAGAAAGTCTCCACATTGTAGACTGGTTCGTCTGGGAGATCATCTCTGAGCGGAGAATCTTTAGGCAATGGATGCTCTGCGAGGAAGTCCGCTAGAGCTTGCCCTTTGATTGCTTTTTGTGGTACATACCTAATATCAAATTGTGACAGAAGGATGGACCATTTTGCCAGTCGAGCATTGAGAGAACCTGCCTTTGTGACAAGGACCTTCAAGAGGTTGACCCTCGAGACCAGGTATACTGTGTTGGAAAGCAAGTAGTGACGCAGCTTTTGTACGGCGAACATCACTGCAAGACATTCTTTTTCGACCGGAGAGTAGCGATGCTCTGCACCTACTAGCATGCGGCTGAGGTAATATAGAGCAGCTTCTTTTCTTTGATCATTTTCTTGCATAAGCAGAGCTCCCAAAGAGTGATCAAGGGCTCTTGTGTACAAGATGAATGGTTTTCCAGTGGTAGGAGCAGCTAACACTGGAGGTTTTGTCAGGTATGACTTGATGTCTTGGAAAGCAGCTTCACAGTCAGCATCCCAGACAAAGTTTACACCTTTTTTCATCAATCGGGAGAATGGACGGCATTTCCCCGAAAGATTGGAGATGAACCGTCTGATGTAGGCCAATCTCCCTTGAAGCCCTTTGAGTTCTCTCAAGGTTCTTGGAGAGGGCATTTATAGAATGGCTTTGACTTTTATGGGGTCAAGCTCTATTCCAGCTTTCCGAACTAAGAATCCGAGGAACTTACCCGACGAGACGCCGAAGAAGCATTTCAAAGGATTCATTCGCAGTTTGTGTTTGCGAAGCCGGAGGAAGACTTCTCGAAGGTTTTCGAGATGATCTTCTTTTCTTTTGCTTTTGACGGCGAGGTCATCAACGTAACATTCAACCGTCTTGTGCTGCATATCTTGGAATATTTTCATCATAGCCCTCTGATATGTGGCACCAGCATTTTTTAGACCAAATGGCATGACAGTGTAGCAATACATGCCAAATGGGGTCCGAAAAGATGTATGTTTTTCATCTTCAAGATGCATCTTTATCTGATTGTAGCCAGAGAAACCATCCATGAATGTCATTCGCTCGAATCCACAGGTGTTATCAATTATTACCTCTGGTATGGGGAGCGGAAATTCATCTTTAGGGCATGCGCCATTCAGGTCTCTATAGTCAATACAGACCCTGATCTGCCCGTTCTTCTTTGTCACGGGGACAATGTTGGCCAACCATTCAGGATGTTGTTCCTCACGGATGAAGCCGACGCTTTTGAGTTTTTGAACTTTTTGTTCAATTTTATCCATCACATCTGGACGGAATCTTCTTTGGCCTTGCTTGACAGGCTTGATGTCTTCTTGAAGATTGAGTTTGTGAACCGCTATTTTGGGGTCTAAGCCTGGCATTTCAGCGTAATACCATGCAAAGCAATCAACGAACTCACGAAGAAAGGCGATATACTCGGGTAACTCATCATCCTTTATATTCTTGCTTATGAATACAGGACGTGGGTTATCTGGTGTTCCCAAGTCTATCTTTTGAACAGGATCTTCTGTTGGAAGGTTCGAAGGTGGTTCCTCCACAATATTTTCGGAGGCTTCCAGCTCAACGAAACCTTCTGGGGTTTCAAAGGCATTTCCAGACCAAGGTTTTGTTCCTTTCCACGGGTCTTCTTGATTGGTAATTTTCCCCAGGCTTGGTATGAGATGATCCCAATCGCCTGTTGAAACCGAGTTGAAGTAGGCTACTTCTTTTGGAGATGAGGGTTCTTCTGGGTCAGAAGACCACACGTCTGTTCCATCGGACAACTCCTCTTCATTTTCGAAGAAATCGTGCCAATTGGATGAGCTTCCTGGATCTTTGTCAGGTGACTCATTAAAGAGATATCCAGGGAGATCGATGTCTTCATGGACTTGAGAAGTTGAGGCTTAGTCAGTATATTGACTTTTAAGCCTTTGTGTCAACTGTCTCAAGGGAGTGTCGGGATAATACCCTAACCCGTGTGAAGACTTTTCTACATAGCCGTAGAGTCTCCAATCTTCCAGCTGGCTTTTGGTCAAGACGGGCCCCAATGGCGTGAGAATACCGTGTCCTTCTCCCAAACCGACTGGGTTTTGAGCGTCATAGCCCATTTTCTTCATAATAGCTTGTGCCACAGAACTGTATAAGGATAGTTGAAGGCATACCTTTATTTTGGAAAGGTTCAAGCATGGAGTTTGATGAAGAAGCATCCGATCTATGGAAGAAGATCGGCTTTTCCTTTGCTGAAGTTGCTGGAACAACGAAGGAAGCTGAAGTAGGATCTTCTATGTCAGAAGTTGTCTCCATTAGAGTGAGAGCAGGCTGAACTTGCTGAGTGTCAGCTTGGCTTGACGATGCATTGTCTTTTGGCTCTGAATCCGAGTCCGTGTCTTGCATGATAGACACGAAAGAGACAACAAATTTGCCCCCAGGCTTTTGCTTTGCCTTCTTCACTTTAGTTGTGATGACCAAAGGCTTTGAAGGTTTGAGGGAGATGATGAAGGGAGTTTGAATGCTCTCTTCAGATTTACCGGATGGTTTGTTTTCTTCCGGTGATTGTTGAGGAGCTTTGCCTTTATCTTTCTAGAGATTTTCGGCAAAGGATGCTGTGTGCTTCTCCTCTTCTTCTTTACCTTTGAAGGGTTTTCTGTCCGCAAAGACTCGATGTATCATGCCGTCGTCGCCAACAAACTTGATGCATTGATGTAGAGTTGAAGGGACAACACCATTCTCGTGGATCCAAGGGCGTCCAAGAAGGATGTTGTAGCATGAAAGGGTTTTTATTACATACACTGTGACCTCAGAGATAAGATCACCGATCTGCAACTTGAACCTGATTTTGCCGATAGGCCTTTGAGTACTCCCATCATATCCAAAGATAGATACAGACGTGTGGCTCAGCTTGCTGGGTGGGATGCCCAACTCTTCAAGAGCCGATGTGGAGATGAGGTTGAGTGCAGAACCTGGGTCGATCTGAACTCTGTGCATAGACATTTCCTTGATATACCCTGTGAAGAACAGGGGTCGGTTATGCCTGGTTTCTCCAAGTAGGAGGTCGTCCTTTGTGAAGGCGATGGTTGCACTGGCTGGTTTTTTAACCGAGAGGCATTCAATGCATGATCCCTCAGTTTTCTTCTTTTCTCCCTTTGAGGAGGCTTCTGAGTTTTTGACCCGGTAATCCATTTCAATTTGGAGGACTTGCGGGGCATATTTGTCGACATCCTCATTCAGCTTTTGTAATTCCGAGATGAGATTATCACGAGTGTGCTGAGACATTCGCAACAAATCTAGGATGTGCAGACGTGCAGGTATGTGCTTGAAGTGTTCAATCAAGTCATACTTGAAAACCTCTTTAGGGCCTGCATGTTCATCATTGTTGCCACTAGGGGCGCTTACAACATCTTTTCCCGAAGGATTTACATATGTAAAGGAAGATTGGTTGTAATTTTTGTGGTAGTCCCGGCCAAAGCGGGTGCCTCTACCAACTTCGAGAGCTTCTTGAGAAGGGTCTTCGTTTGGAAGATTGTCTTCAGGATCAAGAGGCTGTTGTTTTTCATTTGCTGAGGATGAATCAGCAGCAGAGTTGCCATCCTCAGTGTTCGTGTTGCACGGAGCATTTTTCGGGAACAAGTCCTGAACAGCATCCAGCAACCTTTCTTCTTCATTGACTAATTCATCGTCCCAAGCATCAATGGCTGGGAATTCTTCAGTCAGGAAGGGTGTGAACTTTGAAGTCACAGTCTCAGGAGAAGAAACCTGAGAGGGTGTCATCTCAGTGAAAGTCACGTGAGACGAGGTGGCTTCAGAAGATACATTGCTAGGCGTCACCGGAGTGTAAGTTCTCTCATCAGACGATACTTCGGAAGAGCTATAATCCCGAATTATCACATTACAGGAAGCTCTGACGGGAGACGTTGCCTGATCGGAGTCAGACTCATCCTCGGATGTAAGAGGATCGTCTATCCAGCAATTTTCTCCATTTTCAGGAGTTAAGGGAGGATGTACCTGATGGTCTTCAGGGACTTCAGGCTCTGGATTGCGAGGAGGCTCGTTGACGCGTTCTTGCTCTTGTTCTAGAGCGAGTCGCTGCAAGATCCTTGCATATTCTTCAAGATCAGGCATGGGAGCCGGATCTTCTTCTTCATCAACTCTTTGTGGCTCAACATGGTTGATTTCCACTGGAGTAATGAGAGGTGTTGGGTCAGCAGCATTTTCTTGTACAGCTTCTTGGTCTTCTTCATCATCAGACCAGGATCCTTGTGGCTGTAGGGGGTTATACCAGATTACTGGCATAAGATGAGACTCAGGAACCCATTCTTCATCGGAGAGATATTCTCCTGTTTCAAGGGACTCCTCCCACTCATCTGTGTAGTTGGATTCGAATCCATCATCGGTGTCGCTGGACTCGTATCCATCAATGGAGAATCCAACTACCGAATTGCAAGAGTATGATGCCTCCTGCATGGCTTCTTTGAATTGAGGTGGCATGAAATCACTGAGAGTGAATTTCGTTACCCCCTTTGAAGTCTCTGGAAGGGATGTTTTTGTTGCCTCCAGTGAAGCGGTAGAGGAAGCCTCTGCCTTTTCTTTGACCTCTAGTTTTGGCTGGGTCTTCTCTTGCCGTTTGAGCTTGAGGAGATGTTTCCTAGCCTGCCTTCGCTGTTGAGCTGTAGGCTTTGTTTTCACGACCTCCCAATTTTCATCTTCCATGAGATCGGGATGTACCCATATCGGTTGTCCGTCTGGTGTCGGGTAAGGAACCAGTTCCTCAGACGCTTGGATTGAGTTTATCACCTTGAAGGAAGTAATGATCTTCTTTTTCGGTGATTTTGATGTTTGTCCACATGTCACCATGTTGACGGAGGCAGACCCATAGTTTTTGTCAAAGGTGATGACTCCGTTTTTCTACATCTTATTTATTTTCTCTCTCACAACGAAGCATTGATTGAGAGGATGCGAGATCATCTAGTGGTATGGACAGTACCGAGGATCGTTGGTTTTGCCAACATCACCCTGTCTTTTTGGTTCAGGCAAGGTGAGCTTGCCGTTTGCCACAAGAGCCCCGAAGATGTCATCAACGTCTTTATCAAACGGGTATTTCTCCTCTACTCGTTCTTTGAAGGCATCTGAGAGTTCAGGTCTCTTACCAGCAACTTTATTTTCAGCTTTCTTTGGTGGCTGAGGAGCCGACTTGTCTGCACATTGAGGACCTCTTTTTTCTTTGGTTTAGAGGTTGCAATGGCGGTTGGCTCTTTTCTTGATGATTTCTGACTGTTGAGGTCTTTAATCACCGTTTCAGCTTCCATGGAAGCTTCTAGGAGTTCTCCCAGGTTTTTTGATTTGTTGCCGATGATCATGGAGCGGATTCTGGCTCTCATGTTGTTTCGGCAAATGTCGACTAGCGACGCTTGTTGCAATACATCAGAGCATTTGTATGCCATTGCTTTCCACTTGTGAATGAAGTCATATGTTGATTCATTCTCCCCCTGTTTTAGGCTGCACAGCTGAGCCATAGTAGCGGGATGATCTTCACCTTTGAAGTGAGTCAGGAAGCGTGTCTCTAGCATGGCCCAGTTTTGGATTGAGTCCTCCGGCAGAGTGGAGTACCAATCGAAGGCCGTACCTTTTAGGGTACTTGCAAAGAGGCGGATCTTGAGTGCATCTTGATCCGCGATAGCTCCCGTCAGGATCTTGAAGTGGATGACGTGCTGTCTGGCTTAGTGGATACTGTCTACGTCCTTTTTGGTAAGGGCGCGTGACTCATTTTCTTCTCCATTTACCTCGTTGTCTTGATGATTCGGAGGAGGTTCATTGTTCGCCTGATTTTGGAAGGCGAGGAGAAGGTTTTCCATCAGAGTTTCAATCCTCTGCTGGCCCTGTTCCAACTGCTGGATGCGGGTGATCGCATCTTCTGGAGGTGGATTGCGGGGTGGTGGCTCAGAATTTGTAGCCAAGACATTCATCCTTCGTGATTCGAACGAAGAAACTGTCCTGGTGACTGAGCTGGGGCTCATTCTTTTTGAAGAAGAGCTTGAGGAAGGATCACTCTGCTGTCCTTTGCTTGAAGGAGTAGGGGATTCTTCTGAATGTCTTCTTGTCCTTGAGACGCTGCGGGTCATCGGACATCGGACATGGATTTTTGTTGCTGATTTTTGGCGCCTTTTGGTTTTTCCAACCATATGGACGGCAGCAACTTGGTTGGGTCTTTCGTTTTCGACCCATTTGGGAGAGACTTGGAGTGTAGGAGGCTGGGTCCTTTGCTTCTCTAGTCTCTTTTGCCGGTAGGACGCGCGGTGGCGTATACGACGAGCAATTTGAGCTTCGGTCAGCTCTGGCTGGGCTTTGACGATGAAGGATGTGCTCCCTCTAGCGTAGCAGCCGAGCCTGTCTTCTTTGCAGCTGGGCAAGGACAGGATGCGAACCCGGTCCTTCGCCTGTTGCAGCGAAGCTTTGAATTTTTGGAGTTCGGCCCCTGTAGAGATGAAGGGTCGAACTGCAGGTTTGTAGGCCTTAGCAGGTGCTTGTAGAGGCCTTGTGATGCATGACTTGATTTTGGGCTTGTAGGAACAAGCCGGCTCATGCTGGGCTGACTTGAGAGTCAGGTTGGAGATGAGTTTCTCCTCTTTCATGTAGGCAAGAGGGTAGAACTGGTTCTCCTTGAGTGGGGCCAGGAATGCTGGCTTAGTGGATGTTTGGGACCTTCTTTATTTTGGTGAAGGTCTTGGGGACCAAGTCTTGGGATAGACCTGGTCGTTTGCAGGTCGAGGCTTCGTGGGGCTGCCACGGGCTTCAGGCCTTCTGGTGCTCGCCTTTGGTGTCACGGTAGTGACACGTTGAGAGGCGAGTTTCTGCTTCTTGGAAGGAGCAGTTTGCTCCTCAGGAAGTGGGAATGGTCCCAGCGTCCCAAAGACGATAGTCCGGGGAGTCGAGGTCGACCCGGAGTTCAGAGAGTTGCCGAGGGAGTTGATGCTTCGGCAGCTGATGGGGCGCTTGTAAGTGCGCGTGGTTTGCTTCTGTTGAAGCATGAGTTGGTGCTTGTTTTCATCGAAAGTAATGGTTAGTGAAGCTGCCATTGTTAGTTTTCGGAAATTTCTGAAACAAGACCACATCCATTAGTAATCACAAGAATATAATGATCATAAATGGGAAGTTCTATGGTTTCGTCTTTTCAAATTGCTAGAGGAAGATGACCCAAGCAACATGAAGAAGGCAAAACGCCATAGAGGGTACAATTGTTCTGATCGCAGGTATGGTAAGCCCAGAATGGGCATCCCAGTGACTGCTAGAAGCAATTGTGAACTTAAATTCGACTTATCGAGAAGCAGAGCTTGCTCGAGGTAAGAAGAATATAAAGTTGGAGTTACAGATGTGCCGGTCGCAATACAGTAGACCCTGAAAGGGCGTACTAGTACCGCTAGACACAAATGTTTTGAGACCGCATCTATGAGATGAGATTCTCTATTTTGAAAGGTCAAGATTGGATTCATCAAAGAGAGCAGATGGTATTCCGATCTGAACACGGGCTCAGCGATTTCCGCGAGCGCCAGTGCTCAGAAAGAAATGAACCATAATTTCTCGGATCTGAATCTAAAAATGACGAATTTTTTTTTTTTTGAAAAGCCAATTTCGGGTTCATCAAAGAGGGCAAAAGGCACTCCAATCTGAACACGGGCTCAGCGATTTCCGCGAGCGCCAGTGCTCAGAAAGGAGAAGACCAAGATTTCTCCAATCTAAACCCAAAATGACGGAAGTTTTTTTTTTTGAAGATTTTGAAGATTTTTTTTGGAAGATTTTTTTTTCTTCTTTTTTAAAAAAAAAATCTTTTTTTTATTTATTTTTTTATTTTTATTTATTTTTTTTAAGATTTCTTTTTTGAAAATTTTTTTTATTGTTTTATTTTTTATTTTAAAATTTTTTTTTTATTTTTTTAAAAAAAAATTATTTTTTTTAAAAAAAATTATTTAAAAGACGAGAGAGTACACATAGGCCTCCTAACCCGGTCTTATGAAATCTTGATTGATAGAATTGCCCCCAGGTAAGGGTAGGATTACTTAATAAACCCGTTTGGAGGACCCTTGCCTAGAACAGTCAAGCTGTCTCCACACTCTGGACAAGGCTTTTCTTGAATCAATCATGATCAAAGAACGCAGTTGGTTTAACCTTAGTGGTCTATGTCTTTTTTTTCAATTATATTTTTATTTTATTATATTTTTTTTAATGAACTCATCGAAGAGAAACGATGGCCCAAAACCTTAGTCGAACAGGCTCAACATTTCTGCAAGCGCGATGAACGATAGGAACGGATCAAGGTTTCTCAATTTTGAATCCAAAATGAGAAATATAATTTTTTTTATTTTTTTATTTTTTATTTTTTATTTAGATCTTTAATGAACTCATCGAAGAGAAACGATGGCCTAAAACCTTAGTCGAACAGGCTCAACATTTCTGCAAGCGCGATGAACGATAGGAACGGATCAAGGTTTCTCAATTTTGAATCCAAAATGAGAAATCTAATTTTTTTTTTTTTTATTTTTTTTAGATCTTTAATGAACTCATCGAAGAGAAACGATGGCCCAAAACCTTAGTCGAACAGGCTCAACATTTCTGCAAGCGCGATGAACGATAGGAACGGATCAAGGTTTCTCAATTTTGAATTCAAAATGAAAAAATCTGATTTTTTGTTTTTTTTTTGAAAAGAGAAAGAGTGGAAATAAATTCAAAGAATTAGAAATTTCCAAATAAAAAATCTCATCTCATTTTTTTTAGATGTTTAATGAACTCATCGAAGAGAAACGATGGCCCAAAACCTTAGTCGAACAGGCTCAACATTTCTGCAAGCGCGATGAACGATAGGAACGGATCAAGGTTTCACAATTTTGAATCCAAACTAAAAAATCTGATTTTTTTGTTTTTTTTGTGTTTTTTTTTCTGAAAAGAGAAAGAGTGGAAATAAATTCAAAGAATTAAAATTTTCCAAAAAATTTCATCTCATTTTTTTTAGATGCGGAATCCAACATAGGCCACCAATTATAAAGTAGCCAAGGAATCGAGAAAAGAAATATAAGCATAGAGCAAAATATATGATATGCAAATATTTCATTTCTAGCATCGTGTTCTCAAATAAACGGGTCCCACCGAGTGGTGCCAGCTTGATGGACCGCGCTCCTGCTCGGTTCTACCGAGGTCGGCGGACGTGGGAGTCCGTCGGGTCCGACCCTTTCGTAACCGGGGGGCAAGGGCGTGCATCAACATTTCCTTTTTTGTGTGGGTGTGCCAGATTTTCTATTTTACTTGGAATTGCAAATGGTGATCCGGAGATCAACCTTCGCAAGTAAAAAAGGAAATCAACTTCTTTCAAGTTTTCCATTGCACATATATTTAAGAAAAGAGACATTTTCTTGGTTTGCCGTGAAAGGCGATTTTTTTGGCATTTATAGCCGATTTTTGGCGTTTATAGCCGATTTTCGGCGTTTATAGCCGATTTTCAATCCTTATCAATAATGAAAGACAAGAGTTGTGATTTTTGTCTCTTTTGAAAAAATACAAACTATAATGAAAAGCAAGAAAAGGAGGATCTAACTTCTCAGGAGATTGTGGGGGACCCGTTTAGATTGACGGTCGCAAGCCATATGTGGGCTTCGCCATCATCCATGCAGATGAGAACAGAGGATGTTATTGATTCGCTTGGCTTGGCTATAACCTCAGGTTTTTAGAGAACAAAGACCAAAAGAAGGTCCTATGTCCAATAAAAAGCCGAGTAGACGGGCTTGAAAAGCCATGTCTAAGCCATTGGCGGCAGAAGGAGAAGGCAAGGACCTTGGGGGGGGGGGGTACCCCAAAAGGGACTTTTGTCACCTTGTAGTGGTGGTCGGTGTAGGATTTCCGCAGAGTTTTCTCTCTTAGATTTCTGATGCCTCTTTTTGTCTGAGTTTCCGGATTTTCTGCAGTCTATTGTCTGTGTGTCTGCTGTCCTTTCATCTTGGAGAGCTCCCCTATTTATAGGCTTTTAGGTAGCCATTTAGGAGGGTTTATGAGCCTTGATTGTCATAAAGCTACATAAAGGGAGGAGTTACAAAATTGAATTCTTTATTTTGTAACTCCTTTTTCTTGGCTTCTGATTGGCCGGAGGAGATTGAGGGCATTTAATCGCCTTTAATCGCCATGATGGGAGGAGTTTCATGGGTTAAATGCCATGAATCTCTTGACTTGTAACTCCCGGATGCTTGCTTCTGATTGGTCCGTCCAAAGAAATGGATTAATGACTGTAATAAAGCTAGTCAATTAATCGCATTAAGTGGTCGCCGAGCATCTGAAGAGTCGCGGGCCGTGCCGTGTCTTTTGGGATTCTTCTGGCGATGATCATCGATGGATCTTCATGTAGATCGACATCGGATGACCATGCAATTTCAGGTGTTTATTGCCAACAGCAGGTCGGTGCCATCTGTCCTGTCGATTTCTCGATCGGTCGGGTAGAAAGTACACTTTTTTTGGTTGACCGGGTGGCGATCAATATTGTTTTCGATACTCTTGATGATTGACCCGTGTTTTGGACGGATGTTAGAGGATTTGGTGTCTCAAAAGTATGAATTTTGGAAAATACCAGAGGCTGGGCGCTTTGAATCGGGAAAAAACAGCGAAAATCGGGGTTTCCGGGGCCTTCCCGGCGACCCCGGGCTCCAGGGTCGCCGGCGACCCTGGGCTAGGGTCACAGGGGCCTGCGACCCTGGTGGAGTTTTCCCACTTTTTGTCCCGTTTTGTGTCCGTTTTTACTGTTTTTCGATTCTTTTTTCTTCTGTATTTTTCCTTGACATTTTTGACCATTTATTGGCCTGATTTCCCTGTAGGAAACCTGATGAGAATCCTTGCATTTTATTTTGCAAAGTTTCCAATTTCCTGAGAAAGCCAACTTTGTCGCGCAGAGTTGCCGATTTTCCGTCAGAAGCTGAAACTGGGTCAAACGATGTCGGAATGACCTGAAATTTGGTGTGAAGCCTCTTGAGCAATAAATAAGACCAACATAGGCTTTTGTTTGAGTTTTGAAGCCGTTTGGGGTCCTATCACCAGTAGACTCGCTTTTGTCGCGATGAAGATGTCGCGGTTTGATGTGCGGTCAACCGATGTCCGATTGACTTGAAATTTGACAGGGAACCTATTGGAGTCATTTTAAGATGATCCATAGGCTCTGTCTTGGAAACCATGGTCCCGGAGAGCTTTGCCGCCGAGAGGCCTGATTTGGCTTCAGAGCGTCAAACTATCATCAAATGTTGTCGAAATGACCTGAAATTTGACGTGCAGCCCTTTATAAGCATTTTGAAGCCGTCTATGTGCTCTATCTGATGAGTAATGGCCTCGGTGGTTCTCGCCGCCGAGAGGCTTGATTTAGCTGTTCGAGGGTTGATGTAGGGTCAAACGTTGTCGGTTTGACTCGGAAGTATTTTAAGACCATCCATCGGCTCTGATCGAAGATTTGGTGTCTCCGATGCTTTCGCCGCTGAGAGCTCCTTTTCGGCTGTCGGAGAAGCGAAGTTAGGCCAAATGATTTTGAAATGGCCCGAAACTTCTTGTGTACTCCTCTTTTGGCTGTCTTGAAGGATCTTGCAGTTTTTGTTTGATTCTGACAAGATTTGATTTTTTGGAAGTAGCATTGCCTATTTATGGCAGGTTGCGACTTCATGTAGCTCTTTCGATCTTGAAGAGGCAAAGTGACATTTTTGGTGTCAACACTTATCAATAATGAAAGACGAGTTGTGATTTTTGTCTCTTTTGAAAAAATACAAACTACAATGAAAAGCAAGAAAAGGAGGATCTAACTTCTCAGGAGATTGTGGAGGACCATTTCAGATTGACGGTCGCAAGCCATATGTGGGCTTCGCCATCATCCATGCAGATGAGAACAGAGGATGCTATTGATTTGCTTGGCTTGGCTATAACCTCAGGTTTTTAGAGGACAAAGGCCAAGAGGAGGTCCTATGTCTAATAAAAAGCCAAGTAGACGGGCTGAAAAGCCACGTCTAAGCCATTTGGAGGCAGAAGGAGAAGGCAAGGACCTTGGGGGGGGGGGGGGGGGGGGGGGTACCCCCCAAGGGACTTTTGTCACCTTGTAGCTGTGGTCGGTGTAGAACTTCCGCAGAGTTTTTTCTCTCTCTTTCTCTGAATTTCTGTGCGTTTTTCTGATCTGGAATCTGTCTTGTTTTTTCGAACTTTGTGATTTTTCTGATCTGGAATTCTTTGGAATGCTCTCCTATTTATAGGCTTTTAGGTAGCCATTTAGGAGGATTTATGAGCCTTAATTGTCATAAAGCTACATAAAGGGAGGAGTTACAAGATTGAATTCTTTATTTTGTAACTCCTTTTTCTCGGCTTCTGATTGGCCGGAGGAGATTGAGGGCTTTTAATCGCCTTTAATCGCCATGATGGGAGGAGTTTCATGGGTTAAATGCCATTAATCTCTTGACTTGTAACCCCGGATACTTGCTTCTGATTGGGCCGTCCAAAGAAATGGATTAATGACTGTAATAAAGCTAGTCAATTAATCGCATTAAGTGGTCGCCGAGCGGTTGAAGAGTCACGGGCCGTGCCGCGTCTTTTGGGATTCTTCTGGCGATGATCATCGATAGATCTTCATGTAGTTCGACATCGGATGACCATGTAACTTCATGTGTTAGTTGCCAACAGCGGGTCGGTGCCATCTGTCCTGTCGATTTCTCGATCGGTCGGGTAGAAAGTACACTTTTTTTGGTTGACCGGTTGGCGATCAATGTTGATTTCGATACTCTTGATGATTGACCCGTGTTTTTGACGGATGTCATTGGATTTGGTGTCTCAAAAGTGTGAATTTTGGAAAATCAGAGGAGTCGGACGCTTCAAATCACGAAGAAACGGTGAAAAATGGGGTTTTCGAGGCCCTCCCGGCGATCCCGGGCTCCAGGGTCGCCGGCAACCCTCCCTGCGACCCTGGGGGGGTTTTCCCCCTTTTTGTCCCATTTTGTGTCCGTTTTTGCTGTTTTTCGATTCTTTTTTCTTCTGTATTTTTCCTTGACATTTATTAGCCTGATTTCCCTGCAGAAAACCTGATGAGAATCCTTGCATTTTATTTTGCAAAGTTTCTAATTTTCTGAGAAAGCCGAAGACTTTGTCACGCAGAGCTGCCGATTTTCCGTGAGAAGCTGAAACTGGGTCAAACGATGTCGGAATGACCTGAAATTTGAGGTGAAGCCTCCTGAGCAATAAATAAGACCAACCATAGCTTTTGTTTGAGTTTTGAATCCGTTTAGGGTCCTATCACTAGTAGACTTGTTTTTGTCGCGATGAAGACGTCGCGGCTTGATGTGCGGTCAACCGATGTCCGATTGACTTGAAATTTGACAGGGAACCTATTGGAGTGATTTTAAGATGATCCATAGGCTCTGTCTTGGAAACCATGGTCCCGGGGAGCTTTGCCGCCGAGAGGCCTGATTTGACTTCCGAGCGTCAAAGTATGGTCAAATGTGGTCGAAATGACCTGAAATTTGACGTGTAGCCATTTGTCAGCATCTTGAAGCCATCCGTGTACTCTATTTGATGAGTGATGGCCTCGGTGGTTCTTGCCGCCGAGAGGCTTGATTTAGCTGTTCGAGGGTTGATGTAGGGTCAAACGTTGTCGGTTTGACTCGAAACTTGACGTGGAGCTTTTTGGATGTATTTTTGAGACCATCCATCGGCTCTGATCGAGGATTTGGTGTCTCCGATGCTTTTCGCCGCCGGGAGCTCCTTTTCAGCTGCCGGAGAAGCAAAGTTAGGCCAAATGATTTTGAAATGGCCCGAAACTTCTTGTGTACTCCTCTTTTGGCTGTCTTGAAGGATCTTGCAGTTTTTGTTTGATTCTGACAAGATTTGGTTTTTTGGAGGTAGCATTGCCTATTTATGGCAGGTTGCGACTTCATGCAGTTTTCTGGCTCTTGAAGAAGCAAAGTGACATTTTTGGTGTCAACAAATGCCCCCTCGAGGTGCAGCGACGAGTTGCTTTTGTAGTCGATGTGCCTCGAAGAGATTTTGTGAAGGAGAGCTTGTGACTTGACCAAGAGTCTTTGAGCAGTCTTTCTTTTTGGTATTTGTAGCCTTTTGAGCTTCCAAGGGAATTTTATGGTAGTGAAAGGGATCACGTACCATCTCGAGGCAAAGTTTTGAAGATGACATCAGGGATGTGGATTTGGGTTTTGACCTTGTGACCTAACAGGCTGTATGTGGCAGGTTAGGGGGTCGGGTTTGGTTTTGACCGTGTGACCCAACAAACTGTATGTGGAATGTTGGGGGATCAATTTTGATTTTGATCTTGTGACCTAACAGGCTATATGTGGAAAGTTATGGGATCAGGTTTTGGTTTTTGGTTTTGGTCTTGTGACCTAACAAGCTGTATGTGGCAAGTTAGGGGACCAGGATTTGGTTTGGATTTTTGCAGAATGTCAATTTCAAGATTTTGGCTCAATTTGGCAGATGAGGCTGGATGGTTTGATTTTTGGAAGCTCATGGGGCTTGGAATTCTTTTTTGTATGGTCCAATCAACTCAAAAGAGGAATAGAACCATTTTTGTATGCTCTTGGTAAGAGGGATTTCTCTTTGACTAAAAGCCCAAATTTTTTTTTTTTTTTAGTGCCTAGGTGGTCAAACCTGGCTCATATGGGTTAACCCATGGGACCTTAAGCTTTTGAAATGGCTTAGATCTCATATGGTGTCATTTTTATAAAGAATATCCAAAAATATCTCCTTTGGATAGAGAATATCTAAGAATATCTTTGCTTGGAGAGAATCTCTCATGTTCCCTTTATTTTGGGAGAGAATATCTCAAGATATCTTCCTTTGGGAAAGAATCTTTCATTGATCCTATCTTTTGGGAGATAATCTCTCATTGATTTCTTTTTGGGAGAGAATCCCTCAAGATGTCTTTCTTTTGGGAAAGAATCTTTCTAATTTCTTTCTTTTGGTAAGGTTACTAATTAGTAACACTTACCTCTTTCTTCTTTCCTTCTTTGGTTTGTTCTCTTCTATAAAAGCAAGGAGGAGGTTGGATCTCTTGCTGTTATTGCTTTCTTTTGCAACAATCCCAAGAGGGCTTCAAGACCAAGAGTTCTTCTTCTTCAAGATCTTTAAGACTTTTCTTCTTCCTCTCCATTAATGGCTTCAAGTAAGTTCCATTTTTCAAGAAAAACTCCATTGTAGAAAAAAAATTCTTTCTGTTTTTTTTGTTTCTTTCTTTTCTTTTCTTTTTTTTTTTCACGTGTTTGCTCTTTTTTTTTACACGTTTTTTTTTCTTCCTTTTTTTTTGCATGTTTTTTTTTTTTGTGGGCTGTACGAACAGATCCGTACGGATCTGGCCGTACGGCCACGTGGCCTGTGGGCCAGCCCCATTTTCTTTTCTTTTTTTTTTGTTTTCTTTCTCTCTTTTTTTTTTGAGAAAGTTTCTTTATTTTTTTTTCTTTGTTCTTTTTCTTTCTCCTTTCTCCTTTTTTTTTGAGAAAGTTTCTTTTCTTTTTTTTTTTTGCTCATCATGATAATGCATTTTTTTTTTTGCAAACCAAGATGTTCATGCATGTATATTTTTTTTGTAAATTGAATTGTAGCATGATGTGATAGCATACCTGAAAGTTTTCGCAAATTTGGGAATTTGGAGCTCGCAGCGATGTTGAGCCCTTCCTGATTTTGCGGAGACTTTGAGGTTTCGAAATTTTAGAGTTTCGGAGCTCGCGGCAATGTTGAGCCCATCTTCAAGCTTTCTATTTCTTTCGAGATAGTTTCTTTTCTTCGGAATTGCCCCGGCATCATGTCAAAATTTTGCCAGATTTTTTTAGCGAGATTCTGTCATTTTGATGTTTGATCTTTTTCTTTTCCATCCTTTGCAGGTGGTTCTTCCAGAACGAACAAGGGTAAAGAGCCTGCTACAAGCGTACCTCGTCGATCTGCTATATCTTCTAATCCAGCCGTTCAGCAGGCCTTTGAGAAGGTCTAGTATGTTGAGAGAAATCTGGAAGAGTGCGACTCCTTTAACAGAGATGAGATGAGGCAGCGACTGATCGCTCTCAAGGGAGAGGAATTCTATAAGATCATGGTAAGCAGTCGTCCATGGGTGATGGAAGATCAGAGTGTTTTACCCAAGCCTACCTTCTTCTTTGGTAATGCCATCCCTAATGACATGACATACCCGAGGAGATGTTTTCAGTTCTCTTTCACAACAGATGGTGAGAAGAAGACTGTTGCTACCCGGTCGACGTTTGATCGCACCATCTCGATCATCAGCCTTGCCCCCACGTGCTCTAAGAGGGAAGATCCTCCAAGCTGGGTGAGAAAGACAAATGTAATCAAGACCGGGGTTTTTGTTGGCGGTTCTCCTGGATATACGGAGAGATCGCCTGCTGACATGGATCTGTTGATGCCATCCAGCGGCTACCAGGGCTCTGATTATCCGTCGGTCGATTTGAGACCGGTAGGCCTTGGTATTTTCAGCGGTGACGGCAACAATTGGATAAAGCCTTTTCAACTTCATGGTCGTTTCAATGCTGACTCTGAGTGGAAGTCGTGGATTGCTGATTGGTGGTGCCGTTTTGAAGGAAGCCGGGATTTTTGATGCAGTCCGCGCCTTTAGGGAGACCATGATCTTTTCCGACGAGGCCTTTATGGTTATGTTGGAGTCATTCCTTCCACAAACCAATACTTTCGTTGTGACGAATGGTGAGATTGGTTTCTCTTTGAAGGAGCTGAGCGCCATTATTGGATTGCCCATCCTCGGCAAACTCTATGAGGAGTTTATGCCGATCGACAGCGTCCTTAAGGAGCAGTATGAGGAGTTCAGGCTTCTGTACTTTCAGCTCGTCGCCTTCTATGATTTTTTGAAGGAGAAGGAGGGTTTGAAAGTTAGATCCAGCAGTTGGAAGAGTTCTAGCTCTTCGTTCCTTAACTTTTTTGATAGCAGGGAGTCTTCTGATAGTGTGACCCAGGAAGCCAGGGCTCAGGATCCAAGTTCGAAGAAGATCTTGGCTATGCAAGAAGATTTGAGAGATTTCTGTGCGAGTACAAACGCCATATGTCCTTACATTGCACTGCGGAGAGATCTCGCTGTTTACCTCACTTATTGGCTTAGTGAGGCTATTTTTGCTGGAGGAGATGGAACGCACATCAGGCCGCATTGTATTTTTCCGGCTTGTCAGATGGCGTTTGGAGAGCAGCTTGCTTTGGTGCCAGCTCTTTACTCCTACCTGTGTACCGAACTGCAGGCTGCTGCTTTTTTGGTTCGGTTTGGGCTTCCTATGAATATGATATTTTCTACCCACATCTTTTATTCGTGGTACGTGTACCACTGTCCTGGCTTCCACCGGCTGGGTGCTGCACAGGATGATGATCATCTGATGATTCGGCTGGCTAAGGGCAAAGCCGTGTCCGAATCACTTTAGTTTGCCCGCATGAGGATCCGACGGTTCAGGGACGTCGAGATGGGGCAGTCTTCAGTGAAGCTTTCTCCGGAGTTGCGAAAGAAGGCTTTTGATTTTGGTGCCTCCCGAGACTCTACCAGGGCGGGGTCGGGAAGGCATTACTCCTTGACGAACGCCGAGAAGGAGTGGCTTTTCAGCATACGTGTCGGCACGATGGTGTACCGCAGACATCTTTTCGTCGACATCCAGCCATATGTATCCTCTCACTTTGCTTTGTAGTTGGGCTTTTCTCAAGGAGTTGTTGGAGCGCCTTCAAGTATGGTGAAGTGCTTTGGACGTTTACAGAATAGGAGAAATGCATGGGCTTTCTATAGTGCTGAAGACACTACAACCATGATCTCTTATCCTGTGTTGTTGACTTCCCGGACTGCCGGCTTTGCGAAGTGGTTCGCGGAGGACTTTTCAGCATATCGGGGGATTTCCAAGAAGGAGCTTGATGTGAAGCTGGCATCTGGAAAGGGCCTTGGAAAGTCGGATGGCATCCGGCGAGAGGAAGTTTGGGCCTTCCTTTCTGGAGAGAAGCACAAGATAGGCTTTCTCGGTGACCAGGGCGTCATTGGTTCTGAAGCTGTTCGAGAAATACCTGATAAGGCTTTAGAGCAGCTAGAACAGGAGGATGCCAAACTTGATGCTTGGATGCAAGCGGCACAGAGGCAAGCTTCCGTGGAGTCTACTGGAAAGAGTAGATCATCCAGTGAGGAGTCAAGTGGGTAACCTGACTTTGACAGCAGGGCAGGTTCTTCTAAGAACCGAGCCCGCAGGAGTAAGAGGAGGAGGAGTCATCATCGCAACAAGGGGCAGCATGAGGACTCTCCTGACTTGGAAGTACCTCTTACTATCAATGAGGAGGTGTCAGGGAATGCTGACGAGCGTCTAGAGAAGAGAAGCCGAGAAGAAGAGACCGTCGGTGAAGGTCTGATTCTTCCTTTTTCTCTTTCCATTTCTTTTCATGGGATTTTTCCATGTCTTGATTTGTTTTCTCTCCCTGCTGCTCCTTTTTTTTTTTTAGCAGAGGAAGATTTGGCGATGCCTGAGGTTCCAACCGATGAGGTGGTGACGGATCCAATTGCGGCACCAGAAGAAGAACCGAGGGACTCTGGAATGAATCCAGAATCTCCAATTGGTATAACTTCTTTTGCTTTCTTTTTTTCTTTGTTTGTGACTTGGTTTGCTAACATTTTTCTTGTCAGCTGACTTGCCACAGGATTCCGATGACTTTGAACCATCGATGGACGCAAATGTTGATGATGCTTCCGATGAGTTCATGGAGGAAGAGAGTCTTCCGCCAGTCATCGAAGAAGGTATTTTGTAGTAATAACCCTGATAATGATTTTCAAACAAGATCATATTCATACCTTTTTGTGTTTCTTTGGCAGGTTTTGAGGTGACAGCGGAGAGTCCGTTGCTTCTTTCAGAACCAGAGCAAAAGATGCCAGAGGTCGATCCAGAGGTAGAAACTCCTGGGACCAGTTCTGACACTGTTGAGGAGATACCTCATACTGAGATTCCTTCCCGAGCAGGAGCAACTTCAACTGGAAAGAGTTCTTTTGTTACTCTTCCAACGGGTGATGACATGAGCAACCGACCAACGGAGTTGGGCGAATCTTTAGCTGGGCCATCTCTTCTTTTTTGCGAAGAAGGTGGTGGCGCGGGTTCTGAGCTCTTGGATT
Source organism: Litsea cubeba (assembly GCA_012931725.1). Taxonomy (NCBI): domain Eukaryota; kingdom Viridiplantae; phylum Streptophyta; class Magnoliopsida; order Laurales; family Lauraceae; genus Litsea; species Litsea cubeba. Next base: position 47,619,972 of record CM022955.1, read on the forward strand.
GAGACTCTCCTTTCTGGGCACTTGGATGCCGGATTTGGCATGATCCAGCATGTGTAGGAGATTCTCAGTGATGCCGAAGAGGATGGTCTGGATGTCACAGGTGCCAGGGCGATCGTTGATAGGATCATTGAGCTGGGTGACAATTGGTTTGAGACCATGGATTTTGCTGACGACCAGTTCTTCAAGGAGATGTTCTTGGACCCTGCTGATAAGGCTAAGTCTGACCTGAAAGAGGCTATACAAAGCAGGAAGCAGATAGTCCGTGAGAAGAACTTAGAAGAGCTAGCCATCATTGGGCTGACACATGACCTTAACATCCTTGACAAGGAGGTCGATGAGGCCAGGAAACGTCTTGAGCATTTAAAGGCCTAAGTCACCGCCAAGTGGGCTGCTATAATAGAGGCTCGCGACAGGGAGAGTGCTCTGATTCGCCGGGTTGGAGATGCTGATCGAGTCCTTGAAAGGAAGTTTCAAGAGGACAAACAACGGTAAACTGCTCGGGATAAGCTTCCCAGTGTGAAAGAAGGGTTACAGCCCACCCCAGCATCTCATGGCAAGTTCCTGAAGAAGCGTGCCCTGGAATCTCTGACGGCTGAGGCCAAAAGTTTGCTTGAGGAGCTGACATCTTGGCTGGAGACCATTTTTGGCTGAGCTCCTGATTTTTGTAGCAGAAACTATCCTTCTTTTTTTTTTATACCACATGTATTTTTTTTTGTACTCTTTTTTTGTAAGGCTTGTGAACACTTTCTTTTTTTTTGGTACCACATGCGTTTTTTTGTTATTTTTTTTTGTTTTCCCTAAGCTCACTTAAATCTTTTTGTGATGAAAGTAATTGCTACATGGAATGCTTTTTTTTGTTTTGTTTTCCCTACGCTCACTTAAATCTTTTTGTGATAAAAGTAATTGCTAAACGGGATGCTTTTTTTTTGTTTTCCCTACGCTCACTTAAACCTTTTTGTGATAAAAGTAATTGCTAAATGGGATTTGATCAAAAGCTTGTCATTTTGTGAAAATCTTTTGTCGAATGATTGTTTTGGCATGGGAGCTAGATTTTGTTTGTGGCATGGAAGCCGATTTTGGCATGAGAGCCAGTTTTTTTTTTTTTTTTGTGGCATTAATAGCCGATTTGTGGAATTGATAGCCGATTTTGGTGGCATCTGTAGCCGGGTTTGTGGCATTAATAGCCGGGTTTTTTGAAAGCCAATTTTTTTTGTTTTGTGGCATTGATAGCCGGTTTTGGTGGCATTTATAGCCGGTTTGTTTTGGTGGCATCTATAGCCGGTTTGTTTTGGTGGCATCTATAGCCGTTTTGGTTTTTAAAAATGCAAGTATCGACTAAAAGTAGCCTCCCTGCTGAATGTTCTTGCAAGTATCGATGGAATGTCGCATCCTTGCTCATTCGGTTGAGAGCATCGATGGAATGTCGCATCCTCGCAGATTTGGGTGCAAGTATCGATGGAATGTCGCATCCTTGCTTTTCAAAAATTTTGATTTTGCGGGTAATGACTTGATGTCGTTTCCCCATGATTTTTGAAATTTGCGGTTTTCTCGAACCTTTGGGTTGTGGATATCAACTGCAACGTTGCATTTCCACGATTTCTTGGTTTTTTCGAACCTTTGAAGTTTGGGTTGTGAATATCAACTGAAATTTGCATCTCCACGGTTTTGGATTTTGCAAGTACCAATGAAATGTCACTTCCCTGCGATTTTGGAAGTGTCGAACGTGGTTCGCATGCTTCCAATTTGTGCGAGTATCGACTAACGTCGCTTCCCCGCGCCTTTTTTGAAAAACCTTTTTTTTTGTTTAAAGACACGAGGGTCATAAGTTTTGACCTAAAACCATTTAGGCGGTAAAAGGTAGGGTGGACTTGGGTGGAAATCCCTGAATCCGGATTTTGTTTCAAACCATAAATTTTGGGTTCAAGGGTTGAAAATTTTGGTCAAGTTAGGGAAAGGCTCCTAAACTTGGAATTTTTTTTAACAATGAAACGATGAAAGTAAGCATTGTTTAAATTTCTAGAAATTTCAACATTTGACATGAAAATTCTAAAAAAGGTGGGTTTAGCGAGCGTGTACCTGGAAACCGATTTTGGCCGTACAGGCATTGCTCTAAAAAAGGGCTCTTGTGTACAAGATGAATGGTTTTCCAGTGGTAGGAGCAGCTAACACTGGAGGTTTTGTCAGGTACGACTTGATATCTTCGGAAGCAGCTTCACAGCCAGCATCCCAGATAAAGTTTTCACCTTTTTTCATCAACCGGGAGAATGGACGGCATTTCCCCGAAAGATTGGAGATGAACCGTCTAATGTAGGCCAATCTCTCTTGAAGCCCTTTGAGTTCTCTCAAGGTTCTTGGAGAGGGCATTTCTAGAATGGCTTTGACTTTTTTGGGGTGAAGCTCTAGTCCAGCTTTCCGAACCAGGAATCCGAGGAACTTACCCAACGAGACGCCGAAGAAGCATTTCAAAGGATTCATTCTCAGTTTGTGTTTGCGAAGCCGGAGGAAGACTTCTCGAAGGTCTTCGAGATGATCTTCTTTTCTTTTGCTTTTGACGGCGAGGTCATCAACATACTATTCAACCGTCTTGTGCTGCATATCTTGGAATATCTTCATTATAGCCCTCTGATATGTTGCACCAGCATTTTTTAGACCAAATGGCATGACAGTGTAGCAATACACGCCAAATGGGGTCCGAAAAGATGTATGTTTTTCATCTTCAAGATGCATCTTTATCTGATTGTAGCCAGAGAAACCATCCATGAATGTCAATTGCTCGAATCCACAGATATTATCAATCATTACCTCTGGTATAGGGAGCGGAAATTCATCTTTTGGGCATGCGCCATTCAGGTCTCTATAGTCAATACAGACCTTGATCTGCCCGTTTTTCTTTGTCACGGGGACAATGTTGGCCAACCATTCAGGATGTTGTTCCTCACGGATGAAGCCCACGCTTTTGAGTTTTTGAAGTTCTTGTTCAATTTTATCCATCACATCTGGACGGAATCTTCTTTGGCCTTGCTTGATAGGCTTGATGTCTTCTTAAAGATTGAGTTTGTGGACCGCTAATTTGGGGTCTAAGCTAGGCATTTCAGCATAAGACCATGCAAAGCAATCAACGAACTCACGAAGAAAGGCGATATACTCGGGTAACTCATCATCCTTTATATTCTTGCTTATGAATACAGGACGTGGGTTATCTGGTGTTCCCAAGTCTATCTTTTGAACAGGATCTTCTGTTGGAAGGTTCGAAGGTGGTTCCTCCACAATATTTTCGGAGGCTTCCAGCTCAACGAAGCCTTCTGGGTTTTCAAAGGCATTTCCAGACCAAGGTTTTGTTCCTTTCCACGGGTCTTCTTGATCGATAATTTTTCCAAGGCTTGCTATGAGATGATCCCAATCGCCTGTTGAAACCGGGTCGAAGTAGGCTACTTCCTTTGAAGATGAGGGTTCTTCTGGGTCAGAAGACCACACGTCTGTTCCATCGGACAACTCCTTTTCATTTTCGGAGAAATCGTGCCAATTGGATGAGCTTCCTGGATCTTTGTCAGGTGACTCATTAAAGAGATATCCAGGGAGATCGATGTCTTCATGGACTTGAGAAGTTGAGGCCTGGTCAGTATATTGACTTTTAAGCCTTTGTGTCAACTGTCTCAAGGGAGTGTCGGGATCATACCCTAACCCGTGTGAAGACTTTTCTACATAGCCGTAGAGTCTCCAATCTTCCAGTTGGCTTTTGGTCAAGACGGGCCCCAATGGCGTGAGAATACCGCGTCCTTCTCACAATAGCTTGTGCCACAGAACTATATAAAGATAGTTGAGGCATACCTTCATTTTGGAAAGGTTCAAGCACGGAGTTTGATGAAGAAGCATCCGATCTATGGAAGAAGATCGGTTTTTCCTTGCGTGAAGTTGCTGGAACAACGAAGGAAGCTGACATAGGATCTTCTATGTCAGAAGTTGTCTCTATTGGAGTAAGAGCAGGCCGAACTTGCTGAGTGTCAGCTTGGCTTGATGATGTGTCATCTTCTGTCTCTGAATCCGAATCTGTGTCTTGCATGATAGACATGAAAAAGACAACAAATTTGCCCCCAGACTTTTGCTTTGCCTTCTTCACTTTAGTTGTGATGACCAAAGGCTTTGAAGGTTTGAGGGAGATGATGAAGGGAGTTTGAATGCTCTCTTTGGATTTACCGGATGGCTTGTTTTCTTCCGGCAATTATTGAGGTGCCTTGCCTTTATCTTTCTGGAGATTTCCGGCAAAGGGTGATGTGTGCTTCTCCTTTTCTTCCTTTTCACCTTCATACATTTGTGGGTCTGCAAAGTAGACTTCTTTACCTTTGAAGGGTTTTTTGTCTGCAAAGACTCGATGTATCATGCCGTCGTCACCAACAAACTTGATGCATTGATGTAGAGTTGAAGGGACAACACCATTCTCGTGGATCCAAGGGCGTCCGAGAAGGGTGTTGTAGCATGAAGGGGTTTTTATTACATAAACTGTGACCTCAGAGATAAGATCACCGATCTGCAACTTGAACCTGATTTTGCCGATAGGCCTTTGAGTACTCCCATCATATCCAAAGATAGATACAGATGTGTGGCTCAGCTTGCTGGGTGGGATGCCCAACTCTTCAAGAGCCGATGTGGAGATGAGGTTGAGTGCAGAACCTGGGTCGATCTGAACTCTGTGCAGTAGGCATTTCCTTGATATACCCTGTGAAGTACAGGGGTCGGTTATGCCTGGTTTCTCCAAGTAGGAGGTCGTCCTTTGTGAAGGCGATGGTTGCACTGGCTGGTTTTTTAACCGAGAGGCATTCAATGCATGATCCCTCAGTTTTCTTCTTTTCTCCCTTTGAGGAGGCTTCTGAGTTTTTGACCCGGTAATCCATTTCAATTTGGAGGACTTGCGGGGCATATTTGTCGACATCCTCATTCAGCTTTTGTAATTCCGAGATGAGATTATTACGAGTGTGCGGAGACATTCGCAACAAATCTAGGATGTGCAGACGTGCAGGTATGTGCTTGAAGTATTCAATCAAGTCATACTTGAAAGCCTCCTTAGGGCCTGCATGTTCATCATTGTTGCAACTAGGGGCGCTTACAAAATCTTTTCCCAAAGGATTTACATATGTAAAGGAAGATTGGTTGTAATTTTTGTGGTAGTCCCGGCCAGAGCGGGTGCCTTTACCAACTTCGAGAGCTTCTTGAGAAGGGTCTTCGTTTGGAAGATTGTCTTCAGGATCAAGAGGCTGTCGTTTTTCATTTGCTGAGGGTGTATCAGCAGTAGAGTTGCCATCCTCAGTGATTGTGTTGCACGGAGCATTTTCCGGGAACAAGTCCTGAACAACATCCAGCAACCTTTCTTCTTCGTTGACCAATTCATCGTCCCAAGCATCAATAGCTAGGAATTCTTCAGTCAGGAAGGGTGTGAACTTTGAAGTCACAGTGTCAGGAGAAGAAACGTGAGAGGGTGTCACCTCAGTGAAATTCACGTGAGATGAGGTGGCTCCAGAGGATACATTGCTAGGCATTGCTGGAGTGTAAGTGCTCTCATCAGACGATGCTTCAGAAGAGTTATAATCCTGAATTATCACATTACAGGAAGCCATGATTGGAGACGTTGCCTGATCGGAGTCAGACTCATCCTCGGATGTAAGAGGATCGTCTATCCAGCAATTTTCTCCATTTTCATGAGTTAAGGGAGGATGTACCTGATGGTCTTCAGGGACTTCAGGCTTTGGATTGCGAGGAGGGTCATTGACGCGGTCTTGCTCTTGTTCTAGAGCGAGACGCTGCAAAAACCTTGCATATTCTTCAAGATCAGGCATGGGAGCCAAATCTTCTTCTTCATCAGCTCTTTGTGGCTCAACATAGTTGATTTCCACTGGAGCAATGACGGGTGCTGGTTCAATAGCATTTTCTTGTACAGCCTCTTGGTCTTCTTCATCATCAGACCAGGATCCTTGTGGCTGTAGGGGGTTATACCAAATTACTGGCATAAGATGATTCTCTGGAACCCATTCTTCCTCGGAGAGAGATTCTCCTGTTTCAAGGGACTCCTCCCACTCGTCTGTGTAGTTGGATTGAAATCCATCATCGGTGTCGCTGGACTCGTATCCATCAATGGAGAATCCAACTACCGAATTGCAAGAGTATGATGCCTCCTGCGTGGCTTCTTTGAATTGAGGTGGCACATAATCACTGAAAGTGAATTTCCTTACCCCCTTTGAAGTCTCTGTAAGGGATGTTTTTTTTGCCTCCAGTGAAGCGGTAGAGGAAGCCTCTGCCTTTTCTTTGACTTCATGTTTTGGCTGGGTCTTCTCTTACCATTTGAGCTTGAGGAGATATTTCCTAGCCTGCCTTCGCTGTTGAGCTGTAGGCTTTGTTTTCACGACCTCTCAATTTTCATCTTCCAGGAGATCGAGATGTACCCATATGGGTTGTCCGTCTGGTGTCGGGTAAGGAACCAGTTCCTCGGACGCTTGGATTGAGTTTATCACCTTGAAGGAAGTAGTGATCTTCTTTTTCAGTGATTTTGATGTTTGTCCACATGTCACCATGTTGACGGAGGCAGACCCATAGTTTTTGTCAAAGGTGATGACTCCGTTTTTCCACATCTCGTATATTTTCTCCCTCACAACGAAGCATTGATTGAGAGGATGCGAGATCATCTGATGGTATGGACAGTACCGAGGATCGTTGTTTTTGCCAACATCACCCGGTCTTTTTGGTTTCGGCAAGTTGAGCTTGCCGTTTGCCACAAGAGCCCCGAAGATTTCATCAACATCTTCATCAAACGGGTATTTCTTCTCTACTCGTTCTTTGAAGGCATCTGAGAGTTCAGGTCTCTTACCAGCAGCTTTGTTTTCAGCTTTCTTTGGTGGCTGAGGAACTGACTTGGTCTGCACATTGAGGACCTCTTTTTTCTTTGGTTTTGAGGTTGCAATGGCGGTTGGCTCTTTTCTTGATGATTTCTAACTGTTGAGGTCTTTAATCACCGTTTCAGCTTCCATGGAAGCTTCTAGGAGTTCTCCCAGGTTCTTTGATTTGTTGCCAATGATCATGGAGCGGATTCTAGCTCTCATGTTGTTTCGGCAAATGTCGACTAGCGACGCTTGTGGCAATACATCAGAGCATTTGTATGCCATTGCTTTCCACTTCTGAATGAAGTCATATGTTGACTCATTCTCCCCCTGTTTTAGGCTGCACAACTGAGCCATAGTAGCGGGATGATCCTCACCTTTGAAGTGAGCCAGGAAGCGTGTCTTTAGCATGGCCCAGTTTTGGATGGAGTCCTCCGGTAGAGTGGAGTACCAATCGAAGGCCGTACCTTTTAGGGTACTTGCAAAGAGGCGGATCTTGAGTGCATCTTGATCCGCGATAGCTCCCGTCAGGATCTTGAAGTGGATGACGTGATGTCTGGCTGATCCTTTCCCCGTATATGTTTGGAGAGTAGGATGCTTGAATTTTGTGGGGAACGGGACCGAGTCCATCCATAAGGGATATGGTGGATTGATCCCATGCTCCTTGAGTATATCCTCTTCTTTTGCTTTGGTGAGGATACTGTCTGCGTCCTTTTTGGTAAGGGCGCGTGACTCATTTTCTTCTCCATTTACCTCATCGTCTTAATGATTCGGAGGAGGTTCATTGTTCGCCTGATTTTGGAAGGCGAGGAGAAGGTTTTCCATCAGAGTTTCAATCCTCTGTTGGCCTTGTTCCAACTGCTGGATGCGGGTGATCGCATCATCTTGAGGTGGATTGCGGGGTGGTGGCTCAGAATTTGTAGCCAAGACATTCATCCTTCGTGATTCGAACGAAGAAACTGTCCTGGTGACTGAGCTGGGGCTCATTCTTTTTGAAGAAGAGCTTGAGGAAGGATCACTTTGCTGTCCTTTGCTTGAAGGAGCAGGGGATTCTTCTAAATGTCTTCTTATCCTGGAGACGCTGCGGGGCATCGGACGTCGGACATGGATTTTGTTGCTGACTTTTGGCATCTTCTGGTTTTTCCAACCATATGGACGGCAAGAACTTGGTTGGGTCTATCTTTTTTGACCCATTTGGGAGAGACTTAAAGTGTAGGAGGCTGGGTTCTTTGCTTCTCTAGTCTCTTTTGCCGATACGACGCGCGGCGGCGTATACGACGAGCAATTTGAGCTTCGGTCAGCTCTCGCTGGGCTTTGACAAAGAAGGATGTGCTCCCTCGGGCGCAGCAGCCGAGCCTGTCTTCTTTGTAGCTATGCAAGGACAGGATGCGAACCCGGTCCTTCGCCTGTTACAGCGAAGCTTTGGATTTTTGGAGTTCGGCCCCTGTAGAGATGAAGGGTTGAACTGCAGGTTTGTAGGCTTTAGCAGGTGCTTGCAGAGGCCTTGTGATGCATGACTTGATTTTGGGCTTGTAGGAACAAACCGGCTCATGCTGGGTTGACTTGAGAGTCAGATTGGAGATGGGTCTCTCCTCTTTCATGTAAGCAAGAGGGTAGAACTGGTTCTCCTTGAGTGGGGCCAGGAATGCTGGCTTGGTGGATGTTTGGGACCTTCTTTGTTTTGGTGAAGGTCTTGGGGACCAAGTCTTGGGATAGACCTGGTCATTTGAGGGTTGAGGCTTCGTGGGGCTGCCACGGGCTTCGGGCCTTCTGGTGCTCGCCTTTGGTGTCACGGTAGTGACACGTTGAGAGGCGAGTTTCTGCTTCTTGGAAGGAGCAGTTTGTTCGTCGGGAAGTGGGAATGGTCCCAGCGTCCCAAAGACGATAGTCCGGGGAGTCGAGGTCGACCCGGAGCTCAGAGAGTTGCCGAGGATGTTGACGCTTCGGCAGCTGATGGGGCGCTTGTAGGTGCGCATGGTTTGCTTCTGTTGAAGCGTAAGTTGGTGCTTGTTCTCGTCGAAGGTAATGGTTAGTGAAGCTGCCATTGTTAGTTTTCGAAAAGTTTCTGAAACAAGACCACATCCATTAGTAATCACAAGAATATAATGATCATAAACGGGAAGTTCTATGGTTTTGTCTGTTCAAATTGCTCGAGGGAGATGACCCAGGCAATATGAAGAAGGCAAAATACCATAGAGGGTACAATTGTTCTGATCGCAGGTATGGAAGCCCAGAATGAGCGTCACATTGACTGCTAGAAGCAATTGTGAACTTAAATTCGACTTATCGAGAAGCAGAGCTTGCTCGAGGTAAGAAGAATATAAAGTTGGAGTTACAAATGTGCCGGTCGCGAATACAGTAGACCCTGAAAGGGCGTACTAGTACCGCTAGACACAAATGTTTTGAGACCGCATCCATGTTATGAGATTCTCTGTTTTGAAAGGTCGAGATTGGATTCATCAAAGAGAGCAGATGGTATTCCGATCCAAATACGGTCTCAGCGATATCCGCGAGCGCCAGTATTCAGAAGGAAATGAACCATAATTTCTCGGATTTGATTCCAAAAATGACGAGTTTTTTTTTGAAAGGCCAATATCGGGTTCATCAAAGAGAGCAAAAGGCACTCCAATCTGAACACGGGCTCAGCGATTTCCTCGAGCGCTAGTGCTCAGAAAGGAGAAGACCAATATTTCTCCAATCTAAACCCCAAATGACGGAAGTTTTTTTATTTTTTGAAGATTTTTTTTAAATAAAAAAATCTTTTCTTTTATTTTTCATTTTTTTAAAGATTTTTTTATTTTTCATTTTTTATTTTAAAATTTTTATTTTAAAAACTTTTAATTTTAAATTTTTTTAAAATTTTTTTTTATTTAAAAGACGAGAGAGTACACATAGGCCTCCTAACCCGGTCTTATGAAATCTCGATTGATAGAATTGCCCCAGGTAAGGGTATGATTACTTAATGAACCCGTTTTGAGGACCCTTGCCTAGAACAGTCAAGTTGTCTCCACACTCTGGACAAGGCTTTCCTTGAATCAACCCTGATCAAAGAACGCAGTTGGTTTAACCTTAGTGGTCTATGTCTTCTTTTGTTTTTTTTTTGTTTTATTTTTTTTTTAGATTTTTAATGAACTCATCGAAGAGAAACAATGGCCCAAAACCTTAGTCGAACAGGCTCAACATTTCTGCAAGCACGATGAACGATAGGAAAGGATTAATGTTTCTCAATTTTGAATTCAAACTGAGAAATCTGATTTTTTGTTTTTATTTATTTATTTATTTTTATTTTTAATGAACTCATCGAAGAGAAACGATGGCCCAAAACCTTAGTCGAACAGGCTCAACATTTCTGCAAGCACGATGAACGATAGGAAAGGATCAAGGTTTCTCAATTTTGAATTCAAATTGAGAAATCTATTTTTTTTGTTTTTTTCTTTTTTTTTAGATCTTTAATGAACTCATCGAAGAAAAACGATGACCCAAAACCTTAGTCGAACAGGCTCAACATTTCTGCAAGCACGATGAACGATAGGAAAGGATCAAGGTTTCTCAATTTTGAAGACAAAATGAAAAATCAGATTTTTTGTCTTTTTGTTTTTTATTTATTTATTTTTTAGATTTTTAATGAACTCATCGAAGAGAAACGATGGCCCAAAACCTTAGTCGAACAGGCTCAACATTTCTGCAAGCACGATGAACGATAGGAAAAGATCAAGGTTTCTCAATTTTGAATTCAAACTGAGAAATCTAATTTTTTGTTTTTTTTTTAGATCATTAATGAACTCATCGAAGAGAAAAGATGGCCCAAAAACTTAGTCGAACAGGCTCAACAGTTCTACAAGTACGATGAACGATAGGAAAGGATCAAGGTTTCTCAATTTTGAATCCAAAAATTCGAATTTTTTTTTGAAAAGAGAAAGAGTGGAAATAAATTCAAAGAATTAGAAATTTCCAAAAAATCTCATCTCATTTTTTTATAGATGCGGAATCCAACACATAGGCCACCAATTAGAAAGTAGCGCTCGGTTCTACCAAGGTCGGCGGACGTGGGAGTCCGTTTGGGTCCGACCCTTTCGTAACCGGAGGGGGGCAGAGGCGTGCATCAACATTTCTTTTGTGTGGGTGTGCCAGATTTTCTATTTTACTTGAAATTGCAAGTGGTGATCCAGAGATCAACTTTCGCAAGTAAAAAAGAAATCAACTTCTTTTAAGTTTTCCATTGCACATATCTTTAAGAAAAGAGACATTTTCTTGATTTGCCGTGAAAGGCGATTTTTTTTGCATTTATAGCCGATTTTTGGCGTTTATAGCCGATTTTGGCATTTATAGCCGATTTACAATCCTTATCAATAATGAAAGACAAGAGTTGTGATTTTTGTCTCTTTTGAAAAAATACAAACTACAATGAAAAGAAAGAAAATAAGGATCTAACTTCTCAGGAGATTATGGAGGACCCGTTCAGATTGACGGTCGCAAGCCATATGTGGGCTTCGCCATCATCCATGCAGATGAGAACAGAGGAAGCTATTGATTTGCTTGGCTTGGCTATAACCTCAGGTTTTTAGAGGACAAAAACCAAGAGGAGGTACTATGTCCAATAAAAAGCCAAGTAGACGGGAAGAAAAGCCACGTTTAAGCCATTTGGAGGCAGAAGCAGAAGGCAAGGACCTTGGGGGGGGGGGGGTACCCGCCAAGGGACTTTTGTCACCTTGTAGTGGTGGTCGGTGTAGAACTTCCGCAGAGTTTTCTCTCTTTCTTTCTCTGAATTTCTGTGCTTTTTTCTGATCTGGGATCTATCTTGTTTTTCCGATCTCTGTGATTTTTCTGATCTGGAATTCTTTGGAATGCTCTCCTATTTATAGGCTTTTAGGTAGCCATTTAGGAGGATTTATGAGCCTTAATTGTCATAAAGCTACATAAAGGGAGGAGTTACAAGATTGAATTCTTCATTTTGTAACTCCTTTTTCTCTGCTTCTGATTGGCCGGAGGAGATTGAGGGCTTTTAATCGCCTTTAATCGCCATGATGGGAGGAGTTTCATGGGTTAAATGCCATGAATCTCTTGACTTGTTACTCCCGAATGCTTGCTTCTGATTGGGCCGTCCAAAGAAATGGATTAATGACTGTAATAAAGCTAGTCAATTAATCGCATTAAGTGGTCACTGATGGACCGCGCTCCTGCTCGGTTCTACCGAGGTCGGCGGACGTGGGAGTCCGTCGGGTCCGACCCTTTCGTAACCGGGGGGCAAGGGCGTACATCAACATTTCTTTTTTTGTGTGGGTGTGCCAGATTTTCTATTTTACTTGGAATTGCAAGTGGTGATCCGGAGCTCAACCTTTGCAAGTAAAAAGGAAATCAACTTCTTTCAAGTTTTCCATTGCACATATATTTAAGAAAAGAGACATTTTCTTGGTTTGCCGTGAAAGGCGATTTTTTTGGCATTTATAGCCGATTTTGGCGTTTATAGCCGGTTTCTGGCGTTTATAGCCGATTTTGGCGTTTATAGCCGATTTTCAATCCTTATCAATAATGAAAGACAAGAGTTGTGATTTTTGTCTCTTTTGAAAAAATACAAACTACAATGAAAAGCAAGAAAAGGAGGATCTAACTTCTCAGGAGATTGTGGGGGACTCGTTTAGATTGACGGTCGCAAGCCATATGTGGGCTTCGTCGTCATCCATGCAGATGAGAACAGAGGATGCTATTGATTCGCTTGGCTTGGCTATAACCTCAGGTTTTTAGAGGACAAAGACCAAAAGAAGGTCCTATGTCCAATAAAAAGCCGAGTAGACGGGCTGAAAAGCCATAGCCATTGGAGGCAGGAGGAGAAGGCAAGGACCTTGAGGGGGGGGTACCCCCCCAAGGGACTTTTGTCACCTTGTTGCGGTGGCCGGTGTAGAACTTCCGCAGAGTTTTCTCTCTTAGATTTCTGATGCCTCTTTCTGTCTGAGTTTCCGGATTTTCTGCAGTCTATTGTCTGTGTGTCTGCTGTCCTTTCTTCTTGGAGAGCTCTCCTATTTATAGGCTTTTAGGTAGCTATTTAGGAGGGTTTATGAGCCTTGATTGTCATAAAGCTACATAAAGGGAGGAGTTACAAAATTGAATTCTTTATTTTGTAACTCCTTTTTCTTGGCTTCTGATTGGCCGGAGGAGATTGAGGGCATTTAATCGCCTTTAATCGCCATGATGGGAGGAGTTTCATGGGTTAAATGCCATGAATCTCTTGACTTGTAACTCCCGGATGCTTGCTTCTGATTGGTCCATCCAAAGAAATGGATTAATGACTGTAATAAAGCTAGTCAATTAGTCGCATTAAGTGGTCGCCGAGCATCTGAAGAGTCGCGGGCCGTGCCGTGTCTTTTGGGATTCTTCTGGCGATGATCATCGATGGATCTTCATGTAGATCGACATCGGATGACCATGTAATTTCAGGTGTTTGTTGCCAACAGCAGGTCGGTGCCATCTGTCCTGTCGATTTCTCGATCGGTCGGGTAGAAAGCACACTTTTTTTGGTTGACCGGGTGGCGGTCAATATTGTTTTCGATACTCTTGATGATTGACCCGTGTTTTGGACGGATGTCAGAGGATTTGGTGTCTCAAAAGTATGAATTTTGGAAAATACCAAAGGCTGGGCGCTTCGAATCGCGAAAAAACGGCGAAAACCGGGGTTTCCGAAGCCTTCCCGGCGACCCCGGGCTCCTGGGCCCGCAGGGGCCTGCGACCCTGGGGGAGTTTTCCCCCTTTTTGTCCCGTTTTGTGTCCGTTTTTGCTGTTTTTCAATTCTTTTTTCTTCTGTACTTTTCCTTGACATTTTTGACCATTTATTGGCCTGAATTCCCTGTAGGAAACCTGATGAGAATCCTTGCATTTTATTTTGCAAAGTTTCCAATTTCCTGAGAAAGCCGAAGACTTTGTCGCGCAGAGCTGCCGATTTTCTGTCAGAAGCTGAAACTGGGTCAAACGATGTCGGAATGACCTGAAATTTGGTGTGAAGCCTCTTGAGCAATAAGTAAGACCAACATAGGCTTTTGTTTGAGTTTTGAAGCCGTTTGGGGTCCTATCACCAGTAGACTCGCTTTTGTCGCGATGAAGATGTCGCGGTTTGATGTGCGGTCAACCGATGTCCGATTGACTTGAAATTTGACAGGGAACCTATTGGAGTCATTTTAAGATGATCCATAGGCTCTGTCTTGGAAACCATGGTCCCGGAGAGCTTTGCCGCCGAGAGGCCTGATTTGGCTTCCGAGCGTCAAACTATGGTCAAATGTTGTGAAAATGACCTGAAATTTGACGTGTAGCCCTTTATAAGCATTTTGAAGCCGTCCATGTGCTCTATCTGATGAGTAATGGCCTCGGTGGTTCTTGCTGCCGAGAGGCTTGATTTAGCTGTTCGAGGGTTGATGTAAGGTCAAACGTTGTCGGTGTGACTCGGAACTTGACGTGGAGCCTTTTGAAAGTATTTTGAGACCATCCATCGGCTCTGATCGAAGATTTGGTGTCTCCGATGCTTTTGCCGCCGAGAGCTCCTTTTCGGCTGCCGGAGAAGCGAAGTTTGGCCAAATGATTTTGAAATGGCCCGAAACTTCTTGTGTACTCCTCTTTTGGCTGTATTGAAGGATCTTGCAGTTTTTGTTTGATTCTGACAAGATTTGAATTTTTGGAAGTAGTATTGCCTATTTATGGCAGGTTGCGACTTCATGTAGCTCTTTCGATCTTGAAGAGGCAAAGTGACATTTTTGGTGTCAACAAATGCCCCCTCGAGGTACAGCGACGAGTTGCTTATCATTGGTAGTCGATGTGTCTCGAAGAGATTTTTGAAGGAGAGCGTGTGACTGGACCAAGAGTCTTTGAGCAGTCCCTTCTTTTTTTTTGTATTTGTAGCCTTTTGAGCTTCCAGGGGAATTTTATGGTAGTGAAAGGGATCACGTACTATCTCGAGGCAAAGTTTTGAAGATGACATCATGGATGTTGATTTGGGTTTTGACCTTGTGACCTAACAGGCTGTATGTGGCAAGTTAAGGGGTCGGGTTTGGTTTTGATCGTGTGACCCAACAAGCTGTATGTGGAATGTTGGGGGATCAATTTTGGTTTTGATCTTGTAACCTAACAGGCTGTATGTGGCAAGTTAGGGGATCAGGTTTTGGTTTTTGGATTTTTGTGGAATGTCAATTTCAAGATTTTGGCTCAATTTGGTATATGAGGCTGGATGGTTTGATTTTTGGAAGCTCATGGGGCTTGGAATTCTCTTTGTATGGTTGAATCAACTCAAAAGAGGCATGCAACCATTTTTGTATGCTCTTGGTAAGAGGGATTTCTCTTTGACTAAAAGCCCAAATTTTATTTTATTTTTTTTTTTAAGTGCCTAGGTGGTCAAACCTGGCTCATATGGGCTAACCCATGGGACCTTAAGCTTTTGAAATGGCTTAGATCTCATATGGTGTCATTTTTGTAAAGAATATCCAAAAATATCTCATTTGGATAGAGAATATCTAAGAATATCTTTACTTGGAGAGAATCTCTCATATTCCCTTTATTTTGGGATAGGATATCTCAAGATATCTTTCTTTTGGGAAAGAATCCTTCATTGATTTCTATCTTTTGGAAAAAATCTCTCATTGATTTCTTTTTTGGGAGAAAATCCTTCAAGATATCTTTCTTTTGGGAAAGAATCTTTCTAATCTCTTTCTTTTGGTAATGTTACTAATTAGTAACACTTATCTCTTTCTTCTTTCATTCTTTGGTTTGCTCTTTTCAATAAAAGCAAGGAGGAGGTTGGATCTCTTGCTCTCATTGCTTTCTTTTGCAACAATCTCAAGAGGGCTTCAAGACCAAGAGTTCTTCTTCTTCAAGATCTTCAAGACTTTTCTTCTTCTTCTCCATCAATGGCTTCAAGTAAGTTCTTTTTTTTTCAAGAAAACTCCATTGTAGGAAAAATAAAAAGTTCTTTCTCTCTGTTTTTTTTTGTTTCTTTCTTTTTCTTTTCTTTTTTTTTTCTCCACGTGTTTTCCTTTTTTTTTCTTTTTTTTTTACACGTGTTTTCTTTTTGCTTTTTTTTTTGCATTTTTTTTCTTTTGTGGGCCGTATGGACAGATCCGTACGGATCTGGCCGCACGGCCACGTGGCCTGTGGGCCATCCCCTTTTTTTTGTTTTCTTTCTCTCTGTTTTTTTTTTAGAAAGTTTCTTTTCTTTTTTCTTTTTCTTGTTTTCTTTCCCCTCTTTTTTTTTTGAGAAAGTTTCTTTTCTTTTTTTTTCTTTTTTTTTTTTGTTTTCTTTTGCTCATCATGATAATGTCCCTTTTTTTTTGGCAAACCTAGATGTTCATGCATGCATTTAATTGTAAATTAAATTTGTAGCATGATGTGATAGCATACCTGAAAGTTTTCGCAAATTTGGAAATTTGGAGCTTGCAGTGATGTTGAGCCCTTCCTGATTTTGCAGATACTTTGAGGTTTCGAAAGTTTGGAGTTTCGGAGCTCGCAGCGATGTTGAGCCCATCTTCAAGCTTTCTATTTCTTTCGGGATAATTCCTTTTCTTCGGAATTGCCCCGTCATCATGTCAAAATTTCGCCAAAATTCTTTTTTTTTTTAGCGAGATTCTGTCATTTTGATGTTTGATCTTTTTCTTTTCCATCCTTTGCAGGTGGTTCCTCCAGAACGAACAAGGATAAAGAGCCTGCTACAAGCGTACCTCGTCGATCTTCTAGATCTTCTAATCCGGCCGTTCAGCAGGCCTTTGAGAAGGTCCAGTATGTTGAGAGAAATCTGGAAGAATGCGACTCCCTCAATAGAGATGAGATGAGGCAGCGACCGATCGCTCTCAAGGGAGAGGAATTCTATAAGATCATGGTAAGCAGTCGTCCATGGGTGATGGAAGATCAGAGCGTTTTGCCTAAGCCTACCTTCTTCTTTGGTGATGTCGTCCCTGATGACATGACATACCAGAGGAGATGTTTTCAGTTCTCTTTCACAGCAAATGGTGAGAAGAAGACTGTTGCTACCCGGTCGACGTTTGATCGCACCGTCTCGATCATGAGCCTTGCCCCCACGTGCTCTAAGAGGGAAGATCCTCCAAGCTGGGTGAGAAAGACAAATGTAATCAAGACCGGGGTTTTTTGTTGGCTGTTCTCCTGGATATACGGAGAGGTCGCCTGTTGACATGGACCTGTTGATGCCATCCAGCGGCTACCAGGGCTCTGATTATCCGTCGGTCGATTTGAGACCGGTGGGCCTTGGTATTTTCAGCGGTGACGGCAGCAATTGGATCAAGCCTTTTCTACTTCGTGGCCGTTTCAATGCTAACTCCGAGTGGAAGTCGTGGACTGATCACGTCCAGCTGATTGGTGGCGCAGTTTTGAAGGAAGCCGGGATTTTTGATGCGGTCCGCGCCTTTAGGGAGACCGTGATCTTTTCCGACGAGGCCTTCATGGCTATGCTGGAATCATTCCTCCCACAAACCAATACCTTCGTTGTGACGAATGGTGAGATTGGTTTTTCTTTGAAGGAGCTGAGCGTCATTACTGGATTGCCCATCCTCGGCAAACTCTATGAGGAGTTTATGCCGATTGATAGCGTCCTCGAGGGGCAGTCTGAGGAGTTCAGGCTTCTGTACTTTCAGCTCGTCGCCTTCTATGATTTTTTGAAGGAGAATGAGGGTTTGAAAGTTAGATCCAGCAGTTGGAAGAGTTCTAGCTCTTCATTCCCTAACTTTTTTGATAGCAGGGAGTCTTCTGATAGCGTGACCCAAGAAGCCGGCGCTCAGGATCCAAGTTCAAAAAAGATCTTGGCCATGCAAGAAGAGTTGAGAGATTTCTGTGCCAGTACAAACGCCATATGTCCTGACATTGTACTGCGGAGAGATCTCGCTGTTTACCTCACTTATTGGCTTGGTGAGGACTATTTTTGCTGGAGGAGATGGAACGCACATCAGGCCGCATTGTATTTTTCCGGCTTGTCAGATGGCGTTTGGAGAGCAGCTTGCTTTGGTGCCAGCTCTTTACTCCTACCTGTGTACCAAACTGTAGGCTGCTGCTTTTTTGGTTCGGCTTGGGCTTCCCATGAATAGGGTATTTTCAGCCCACATCTTTTATTCGTGGTATGTATACCACTGTCCTGGCTTCCACCGGCTGGGTGCTGCACAGGATGATGATCCTCTGATGATTCGACTGGCTAAGGGCAAAGCCGTGTCCGAATCACTTTTGTTTACCCGCATGAGGATCCGACGGTTCAGGGACGTCGAGATGGGGCAGTCTTCAGTGAAGCTTTCTCCGGAGTTGCGGAAGAAGGCTTTTGATTTTGGTGCCTCCCGAGACTCTACCAGGGCGGGGTCGGGAAGGCATTATTCCTTGACGAATGCAGAGAGAGAGTGGCTTTTCAACATACGTGTCGGCACGATGGTGTACCGTAGACATCTTTTCGTCGACATCCAGCCGTATGTACCCTCTCGCTTTGCTTTGCAGCTGGGCTTTTCTCAAGGCGTTGTTGGAGCGCCTTCAAGCATGGTGAAGCGCTTTGAAGGCTTACAGGATGGGAGAAATGCATGGGCTTTCTATAGTGCTGAAGACACTACAGCCATGATTTCTTATCCTGTGCTGCTGACTTCCCGGACAGCCGGCTTTGCGAAGTGGTTCACGGAGAGCTTTTCGGCATATCGGGGGCTTTCCAAGAAGGAGCTTGATGTGAAGCTGGCATCTGGAAAGGGCCTTGGAAAGTCGGATGGCGTCCGGCTAGAGGAAGTTTGGGCCTTCCTTGATGGACCGCGCTCCAAATGCTCGAGTTCCTACCGAGGTCGGCGGACGTGGGAGTCCGTTTGGTCCCGACCCTTTCGTAACCAGGGGGCAAGGGGGCGTGCATCAACATTTCTTTTTTTGTGTGGGTGTGCCAGATTTTCTATTTTTACTTAGAATTGCAAGTGGTGATCCGGAGATCAACCTTCGCAAGTAAAAAGGAAATCAACTTCTTTCAAGTTTTCCATTGCACATATATTTAAGAAAAGAGACATTTTTCTTGGTTTGCCGTGAAAGGCGATTTTTTTGGCATTTATAGCCGATTTTGGCGTTTATAGCCGATTTTGGCGTTTATAGCCAATTTTTGGCGTTTATAGCCGATTTTGGCGTTTATAGCCGATTTACAATCCTTATCAACAATGAAAGACAAGAATTGTGATTTTTGTCTCTTTTGAAAAAATACAAACTACAATGAAAAGCAAGAAAAGGAGGATCTAACTTCTCAGGAGATTGTGGGGGACTCGTTTAGATTGACGGTCGCAAGCCATATGTGGGCTTCGCCGTCATCCATGCAGATGAGAACAGAGGATGCTATTGATTCGCTTGGCTTGGCTATAACCTCAGGTTTTTAGAGGACAAAGACCAAAAGAAGGTCCTATGTCCAATAAAAAGCCGAGTAGACGGGCTGAAAAGCCATATCTAAGCCATTGGAGGCAGGAGGAGAAGGCAAGGACCTTGAGGGGAGGGTACCCCCCCAAGGGACTTTTGTCACCTTGTTGCGGTGGCCGGTGTAGAACTTCCGCAGAGTTTTCTCTCTTTTTCCTTTCTCTGGATTTCTGTGCTTCTGTCTGTCTGTCTGTTTGTGCTTTTTTCTGATGTTCTGTCTGCTGTCCTTTCTTCTTGGAGAGCTCTCCTATTTATAGGCTTTTAGGTAGCCATTTAGGAGGCTTTATGAGCCTTGACTGTCATAAAGCTACATAAAGGGAGGAGTTACAAAATTGAATTGTTTATTTTGTAACTCCTTTTTCTTGGCTTCTGATTGGCCGGAGGAGATTGAGGGCATTTAATCGCCTTTAATCGCCATGATGGGAGGAGTTTCATGTGTTAAATGCCATGAATCTCTTGACTTGTAACTCCTGAATGCTTGCTTCTGATTGGGCCGTCCAAAGAAATGGATTAATGACTGTAATAAAGCTAGTCAAATAATTGCATTAAGTGGTCGCCGAGCAGCTGAAGAGTCGCGGGCCGTGCCACGTCTTTTGGGATTCTTCTGTCGATGATCATCGATGGATCTTCATGTAGATCGACATCAGATGACCATGTAATTTCAGGTGTTTGTTGCCAACAGCGGGTCGGTGCCATCTGTCCTGTCGATTTCTCGATCGGTCGGGTAGAAAGCACACTTTTTTTGGTTGACCGGGTGGCGATCAATATTGTTTTCGATACTCTTGATGATTGACCCGTGTTTTGGACGGATGTCAGAGGACTTGGTGTCTCAAAAGCATGAATTTTGGAAAGTACCAGAGGCTGGGCTCTTCGAATCGCGAAAAAAACGGCGAAAATCGGGGTTTCCGGGGCCTTCCCGGCGACCCCGGGTTCCAAGGTCGCCGGCGACCCTGGCCCAGGGTCGTAGGGGTCTGCGACCCTGGGGGGTTTTTCCCCCTTTTGTGTCCCGTTTTGTGTCCGTTTTTGCTGTTTTTCGATTCTTTTTTCTCCTGTACTTTTCCTTGACATTTTGACCATTTATTGGCCTGATTTCTTTGTAGGAAACCTGATGAGAATCCTTGCATTTTATTTTGCAAAGTTTCCAATTTCCTGAGAAAGCCGAAGACTTTGTCGCGTAGAGCTGCCGATTTTCCGTCAGAGGCTGAAACTGGGTCAAACGATGTCGGAATGACCTGAAATTTGGTGTGAAGCCTCTTGAGCAATAAATAAGACCAACATAGGCTTTTGTTTGAGTTTTGAAGCCGTTTGGGGTCCTATCACCAGTAGACTTGCTTTTTGTCGCGATGAAGATGTCGCGGTTTGATGTGCGGTCAACCGATGTCCGATTGACTTGAAATTTGACAGGGAACCTATTGGAGTCATTTTAAGATGATCCATAGGCTCTGTCTTGGAAACCATGGTCCCGGAGAGCTTTGCCGCCGAGAGGCCTGATTTGGCTTCCGAGCGTCAAACTATGGTCAAATGTTGTGGAAATGACCTGAAATTTGACGTGTAGCCCTTTATAAGCATTTTGAAGCCGTCCATGTGCTCTATCTGATGAGTAATGGCCTCGGTGGTTCTCGCCGCCGAGAGGCTTGATTTAGCTGTTCGAGGGTTGATGTAGGGTCAAACGTTGTCGGTTTGACTCGGAACTTGACGTGGAGCCTTTTGGAAGTATTTTGAGACCATCCATCGGCCCTGATCGAAGATTTGGTGTCTCCGATGCTTTTGCCGCCGAGAGCTCCTTTTCGGCTGTCGGAGAAGCGAAGTTAGGCCAAATGATTTTGAAATGGCCCGAAACTTCTTGTGTACTCCTCTTTTGGCTGTCTGGAAGAATCTTGCAGTTTTTGTTTGATTCTGACAAGATTTGATTTTTGGAAGCAGCATTGCCTATTTATGGCAGGTTGCGACTTCATGTAGCTTTTTGGATCTTGAAGAGGTAAAGTGACATTTTTGGTGTCAACAAATGCCCCCTCGAGGTACAGCGACGAGTTGCTTAACTTTTGTAGTCGATGTGCCTCGAAGAGATTTTTGAAGGAGAGCCTGTGACTTGACCAAGAGTCTTTGAGCAGTCTTTCTTTTTGGTATTTGTAGCCTTTTGAGCTTCCAGGGGAATTTTATGGCAGTGAAAGGGATTACGTACCATCTCGAGGCAAAGTTTTGAAGATGACATCAGGGATGTGGATTTGGGTTTTGACCTTGTGACCTAACAGGCTATATGTGGCAGGTTAGGGGGTCGGGTTTGGTTTTGATCGTGTGACCCAACAAGCTGTATGTGGAATGTTGGGGGATCAATTTTGGTTTTGATCTTGTGACCTAACAGGCTGTATGTGGCAAGTTAGGGGATCAGGTTTTGGTTTTTGGTTTTGGTCTTGTGACCTAACAGGCTGTATGTGGCAAGTTAGGGGACCAGGATTTGTTTTGATTTTTGTGGAATGTCAATTTCAAGATTTTAGCTCAATTTGGTAGATGAGGCTGGATGGTTTGATTTTTGGAAGCTCATGGGGCTTGGAATTTTCTTTTGTATGGTCCAATCAACTCAAAAGAGGCATGGAACCATTTTTGTATGCTCTTGGTAAGAGGGATTTCTCTTTGACTAAAAGCCCAAATTTTTTTTTTTTTTTTGTGTGTGCCTAGGTGGTCAAACCTGGCTCATATGGGCTAACCCATGGGACCTTAAGCTTTTGAAATGGCTTAGATCTCATATGGTGTCATTTTTGTAAAGAATATCAAAAAATATCTCATTTGGATAGAGAATATCTAAGAATATCTTTACTTGGAGAGAATCTCTCATGATCCCTTTATTTTGGGATAGGATATCTCAAGATATCTTTCTTTTGGGAAAGAATCCGTCATAGATTTCTTTTTGGGAGAAAATCCTTCAAGATATCTTTCTTTTGGGAAAGAATCTTTCTAATCTCTTTCTTTTGGTAAGGTTACTAATTAGTAACACTTACCTCTTTCTTCTTTCCTTCTTTGGTTTGCTCTCCTCTATAAAAGCAAGGAGAGGGTTGGATCTCTTGCTCTTATTACTTTCTTTTGCAATAATCTCAAGGGGGCTTCAAGACCAAGAGCTTTTCTTTTTCAAGATCTTCAAGACTTTTCTTCTTCTTCTCCATCAATGGCTTCAAGTAAGTTCCCTTTTTCAAGAAAACTCCATTGTAGGGAAAAAAAAAAGTTCTTCTTTCTTTTCTTTTTTTTTGTTTCTTTCTTTTTCTTTTCTTTTTTTTTCTTCACGTGTTTTCCCCTTTTTTTTCACACGTTTCTTTTTCTTCTTTCTTTTTTGTTTCATGTTTTTGTTTTTTTTTTTGTTTGTGGGCCGTACGGACAGATCCGTACGGATCTGGCCGTACGGCCACGTGGCCTGTGGGACACGGCCTGTGGGCCATCTCCTTTTTTTTTGTTTTCTTTCCCTCCCTTTTTTTTTCTTTGAGAAAATTTCTTTTCTTTTCTTTTTTGTTTTCTTTCCCCCTTTTTTTTTTGAGAAAGTTTCTTTTCTTTTTTTTTTGCTCATCATGATAATGCCCCTCTTTTTTGGCAAACCTAGATGTTCATGCATGCATTCAATTGTAAATTAAATTTGTAGCATGATGTGATAGCAAACCTGAAAGTTTCCGCAAATTTGGGAATTTGGAGCTCGCAGTGTTGTTGAGCCCTTCCTGATTTTGCGGAGACTTTGAGGTTTCGAAAGTTTGGAGTTTCGGAGCTCGCAGCGATGTTGAGCCCATCTTCAAGCTTTCTTATTTCTTTCGGGATAGTTCCTTTTCTTCGGAATTGCCCCGTCATCATGTCAAAATTTCGCCAAGATTTTTTTTTTTAGTGAGATTCTGTCATTTTGATGTTTGATCTTTTTTCTTTTCCATCCTTTGCAGGTGGTCCTCCAGAGCGAACAAGGATAAAGAGCCTGCTACAAGCGTACCTCGTCGATCTTCTAGATCTTCTAATCCGGCCGTTCAGCAAGCTTTTGAGAAGGTCCAGTATGTTGAGAGAAATCTGGAAGAGTGCGACTCCCTCAACAGAGATGAGATGAGGCAGCGACTGATCGCTCTCAAGGGAGAGGAATTCTATAAGATCATGCTAAGCAGTCATTAGCGTCCCTTGATGACCATGACATACCAGAGGAGATGTTTTCAGTTCTCTTTCACAGCAGATGGTGAGAAGAAGACTGTTGCTACCCGGGTCGACGTTTGATCGCACCGTCTCGATTCTGAGCCTTGCCCCCACGTGCCCTAAGAGGGAAGATCCTCCAAGTTGGGTGAGAAGGACAAATGTAATCAAGACCGAGGTTTTGTTGGCGGTTTCTCCTAGATACACGGAGAGGTCGCCTGTTGACATGGAACCTGTTGATGCCATCCAGCGGCTACCAGGGCTCTGATTATCCGTCGGTCGATTTGAGACCGGTGGGCCTTGGTATTTTCAGTGGTGACGGCAGTAATTGGATCAAGCCTTTCCGACTTCGTGGCCCTTTCAATGCTGACTCCGAGTGGAAGTCGTGGACTGATCGCGTCCTGATGATTGGTGGCGCCGTCTTGAAGGAAGCCGGGATTTTTGATGCGGTCCGCGCCTTTAGGGAGACCGTGATCTTTTCCGACGAGGCCTTCATGGCTATGCTGGAGTCATTCCTCCCACAAACCAATACCTTCGTTGTGACGAATGGTGAGATTGGTTTTTCTTTGAAGGAGCTGAGCGCCATTACTAGGATTTGCCCATCCTCGGCAAACTCTATGAGGAGTTTATGCCGATTGACAGCGTCCTCGAGGGGCAGTCTGAGGAGTTCAGGCTTCTATACTTTCAGCTTGTCGCCTTCTATGATTTTTTGAAGGAGAAGGAGGGTTTGAAAGTTAGATCCAGCAGTTGGAAGAGTTTTAAGCTCTTCATTCCCCGACTTTTTTGATAGCAGGGAGTCTTCTGATAGCGTGACTCAAGAAGCCGGAGCTCAGGATCCAAGTTCAAAGAAGATCTTGGCCATGCAAGAAGAGTTGAGAGATTTCTGTGCAAGTACAAACGCCATATGTCCTAACATTGCGCTGCGGAGAGATCTCGCTGTTTACCTCACTTATTGGCTTGGTGAGGCTGTTTTTGCTGGAGGAAATGGAACGCACATCAGGCCGCATTGTATTTTTCCGGCTTGTCAGATGGCGTTTGGAGAGCAGCTTTGCTTTGGTGCCAGCTCTTTACTCCTACTTGTGTACCGAACTGCAGGCTGCTGCTTTTTTGGTTCGGCTTGGGCTTCCCATGAATAGGGTATTTTCAGCCCATATCTTTTATTCGTGGTATGTATACCACTGTCCTGGCTTCCATCGGCTGGGTGCTGCACAGGATGATGATCCTCTGATGATTCGACTGGCTAAGGGCAAAGCCGTGTCCGAATCACTTTTGTTTGCCCGCATGAGGATCCGACGGTTCAGGGACGTCGAGATGGGGTAGTCTTCAGTGAAGCTTTCTCCGGAGTTGCGGAAGAAGGCTTTTGATTTTGGTGCCTCCCGAGACTCTACCAGGGCGGGGTCGGGAAGGCATTATTCCTTGACAAATGCAGAGAGAGAGTGGCTTTTCAGCATACGTGTCGGCACGATGGTGTACCGCAGACATCTTTTCGTCGACATCCAGCCGTATGTACCCTCTCGCTTTGCTTTGCAGCTGGGCTTTTCTCAAGGCGTTGTTGGAGCGCCTTCAAGCATGGTGAAGCGCTTTGGAGGCTTACAGGACGGGAGAAATGCATGGGCTTTCTATAGTGCTGAAGACACTACAGCCATGATTTCTTATCCTGTGTTGCTGACTTCCCGGACTGCCGGCTTTGCGAAGTGGTTCGCGGAGAGCTTTTCGGCATATCGGGGACTTTCCAAGAAGGAGCTTGATGTGAAGCTGGCATCTGGAAAGGGCCTTGGAAAGTCGGATGGCATCCGGCGAGAGGAAGTTTGGGCCTTCCTTTCTGGAGAGAAGCACAAGATAGGCTTTCTCGGTGACCAGGGCGTCATTGGTTCTGAAGCTGTTCGAGAAATACCTGATTAGGCTTTAGAGCAGCTAGAACAGGAGGAAGCCGAACTTGGCGCTTGGATGCAAGCGGCACAGAGGCAAGCTTCCGTGGAGTCTACTGGCAAGAGTAGACCATCCAGTGAGGAGTCAAGTGGGAAACCTGACTCTGACAGTGGGGCAGGTTCCTCTAAGAAGCGAGTCCGCCGGGGTAAGAGGGGGAGGAGTCATCATCATAGCAAGGGGCAGCATGAGGACTCTCCTAACTTGGAAGTCCCTCTTACTATCGATGAGGATGTGCCAGTGGATGCTGACGAGCCTCCAGAGAAGAGAAGTCGAGAAGAAGAGACCGTCGATGAAGGTATGATTCTTCCTTTTTCTCTTTCCATTTCTTTTCATGGGATTTTTTCCATGTTTTGATTTGCTTCTCGTTTTCTGCTTTTCTTCTTTTTTTTTTAGCAGGGGAAGACTTGGTGACGCCTGAGGTCCCAACCGATGAGGTGGTGATGGATCCTGTTGAGGCACCTGAAGAAGAACCAAGGGACTCTGGAGTAAATCCAGAATCTCCAATTGGTACGACTTCTTTTGCTCTTTTTTTTTTTTTTTGAGTTTGTGACTTGGTTTGCTAACACTTTTTTTTTGTCAGCTGACTTGCCACAGGGTTCTGATGACTTTGAACCATCGATGGACGCAAATGTTGATGATGCTTTCGATGAGTTCATGGAGGAAGAGAGTGTTCCGCCAGTCGTCGAAGAAGGTATTTTATAGTAATAACCCTGATAATGATTTTCAAACAGGATTATATTCATACCTTTTTGTGTTTCTTTGGCAGGTTTTGAAGTGACAGAGGAGGGTCCGTCGCTTCCAGAGCAAGGGATGCCAGAGGTAGAGACTCCTGGGACCAGTTCTGACAATGTTGAGGAGATTCCTCGCGCTGAGATTCCTTCCCGAGCAGGAGCAGCTTCAACTGGAAAGAGTTCTTTTGTTACTCCTTCAACAGATGATGACTTGAGCAGCCGACCAACGGAGTTGGGTGAATCTTCAGCTGGGCCATCTCTTCTTTTTGCGAAGAAAGTGGTGATGCGAGTTCTGAGCTCTTGGATTGAGACTCTCTTTTCTGGGCACTTGGAAGCCGGATTTAGCATGATCCAGCATGTGCGTGAGATTCTCGGTGATGCTGAAGAGGCTGGTCTGGATGTCACATATGCCAGGGCGATCGTTAATAGGATCATTGAGCTGGGGTGACAAGTGGTTTGAGACCATGGGTTTTCCTGACGATCAGTTCTTCAAGGAGATGTTCTTGGACCCTGCGGATAAGGCTCAATCTGACCTGGATGAGGCTACAGAAAGCAAGAAGCAGGCAGTCCGAGAGAGGAACTTAGAAGAAATAACCATCATTAGGCTGACACATGACCTTAACATCCTTGATAGGGACGTCGATGAGGCCAAGAAACGTCTTGAGCATCTGCAGGCACAAGTCGCTGCCAAATGGACTGAAATAACAGAGGCTCGTGAAAGGGAGACTGCTCTGATTCACCGAGTTGCGGATGCCATTCGAGTTCTCAAAAGGAAGTCTGATGAGGACAAACAATGGAAAACCGCTCGAGGGAAGCTTCCCAGTGCAGAAGAAGGGTTACAGCCCACCCCAGCATCTCATGGCAGGTTTTTGAAGAAGCGTGCCTTGGAATCCTTGACGGATGAAGCCAAAAGCTTGCTTAAGGAGCTGAACTCTTGGCTGGAGACCATTTTCGATTGAGCTCCTGTATACAGAAACCATCCTTCTTTCCTTTTTTTCTGGTACCACTTGTATTTTTTTGGCACTTTTTTTTTGTAGTGTTTGTGAACACTTTTCTTCTTCTTTTTTTTTGGTACCACATGTATTTTTTGGTACTCTTTTTTTTTGTTATCCCTACGCTCACTTGAATCTTTTTGTGATAAAAGTAATTGCTAAATGGATGCTCTTTTTTTTTGTTATCCCTACGCTCACTTGAATCTTTTTTGTGATAAAAGTAATTGCTAAATGGGATGCTCTTTTTTTTTTTGTTATCCCTACGCTCACTTGAATCTTTTTGTGATAAAAGTAATTGCTAAATGGGATTTGATCAAAAGGTTGTCATTTTGTGAAAATCTTTTGTCAAGTGATTGTTTTGGCATGAAAGCCAGGTTTTTGTTTGTGGCATGGAAGCCAATTTTGGCATGAGAGCCAGCTTTTCTTGTGGCATTGATAGCCGAGTTTTTTTTTGTGACATCTATAGCCAGTTTTGGTGGCATTGATAGCCGGTTTTGTTTTGGTGGCATTGATAGCCGTTTTTTTTTTTTAAATCCAAGTTTTTTTTTTTTTTTGTGGCATTGATAGCCGGTTTTGTTTTGGTGGCATTGATAGCCGGTTTGTGGCATTTATAGCCGGTTTGTGGCATTTATAGCCTGTTTTGATGGCATTTATAGCCGGTTTGGTTTTAAAAAAAATGCAAGTATCGACTAAAAGTCGCCTCCCTGCTGAATGTTCTTGCAAGTATCGATGGAATGTCGCATCCTTGCTCATTCGGTTGCGAGTATCGATGGAATGTCGCATCCTCGCGGATTTGGGTGCAAGTATCGATGGAATGTCGCATCCTTGCTTTTCAAAAATTTTGGTTTTGCGGGTACTGACTTGATGTCGTTTCCCCACGATTTTTGAAATTTGTGGTTTTCTCGAACCTTTGGGTTATGGATATCAACTGAAATGTTGCGTCTCCATAGTTTTTTTTTTAGGTTTTTTCGAACCTTTGAAATTTGGGTTGTGGATATCAACTGAAATGGTGCGTCTCCACAGTTTTGTAGGTTTTTCCGAACCTTTGAAATTTGGGTTGTGGATATCAACTGAAATGTTGCGTTTCCACGGTTTTGGATTTTGCAAGTATCGACGAAATGTCGCTTCCCTGCGATTTTGGAAGTGTCGAACGTGGTTCGCTTGCTTCCGATTTGTGCGAGTATCGACTAAGCGTCGCTTCCTCGCGGTTTTTTGAAAAACCATTTTTTTTGTTTAAAGACACGAAGGTCATAAATTTTGACCTAAAACCATTTTGGCGGTAAAAGGCAGGGTGGACTAGGGTGGAAATCCCTGATTCCGGAGTTTGTTTCAAACCATGAATTTTGGGTTCAAAGGTTGAAAATTTTGGTCAAGTTAGGGAAAGGTTCCTAAACTTGGATATATATATATATATTTTTTAACAATGAAACGATGAAAGTAAGCATTGTTTTTAGATTTCTAGAAATTTCAACATTTGATATGAAAATTCTAAAAAAAGGGGTGGGTTTAGCGAGCGTTGTACCTGGAAACCGGCTTTGGCCGTGCAGGCATTGCTCTTACCCAGTTGGGTAAGTCTTCAAGGGTAGTACCGCTTTAAAGAACTTGCCGTTGATAGGCAGCATACATATGTCACCTTCCATGTTTAGGAGTGCGTATGCACCATTAGAGAAAACCTTGTCGATGACGTAGGGGTCCCTCCTATTTTGGCTCAAATTTGCCTTTGGACTTGTGAGCGAAGACCATTGCTCTTTTTACCGCAAGAACCAAGTCACTCTTTTTGTAGGCGCGTTGCCTGACCTTTTTATCGAAAGATCCTGCCATACGTGCTTGGTAAAGTTCAATGCTTTGTTGAGCTTCGAGCCGTCTCTCATCGAGATTGTCCAGCTCATGGAGTCGCAATTTGACATTGCTTTCTTGAGTCATGTCATTTTGCAAGGATACCCTCAAGGAAGGAATTTGTACTTCCAAGGGCACGATAGCTTCGCATCCATAGACCAAGGAGAATGGTGTGCTATGGGTTGGTCCTCGAACGGTGGTTCGATAGGCCCACAAAGCTTCAGACATTTTGTCGCTCCAGTCTCTTTTGTGACTAGAGACCATTTTTTTGAGGATTTTGCAGAGTGTCTTGTTGAAAGCTTTGCTAACCCGTTTGCTGCCGGATTCTATGGAGTCGAAGGACAGCTTTGGATTTTGTATTTGTCGCAGAACCTGTAGAATCGATGATCCCGGAACTGTGGTCCGTTATCATGGACGAATCTTTTGGGTATGCCGAAATGACAAATGATGTTGGTGCGTAGGAACTGAAGGACTGATGAGGTCTTCATTTCGTTAACGCAAATGCTTCTGACCACTTGGAGAAGTAATCCGTAGCGGCGAAGATGAAGCGATGACCTTTGCTTGAAGGGGGAGAAATAGGACCTATGATGTCCATACCCCAGGCTTCGAAAGGCCATGAGATCGCTGTAGGATGCAGCCATTCTGGAGGCATGTGAATGTAATCTCCATGAACTTGGCATTGTTGGCAGCGCTTAGCAAATTGCATTGCGTCAGCTACCATGGTAGGCCAGTAATATCCTAACCTTTTTATCTGATCATAGAGCTTAGGTCCAGCCTGATGAGCTCCACAAAGACCAGCATGAACTTCTTTGAGTGTCTTCTTCAGCCTCTTGTTGTGACAAGCAGTCTAGAAGTACTCCGTTGAAGGATTTCCTGTAAAGGATTTTGAAGGAATATCCAAATGGAAGCTTGGGGTTCGCCTTTGGATGCTTACCCGTTCTTTTGGATCCTCAGGTAGGATTTCGAACATAATGTAATCAATGAACGGATCCCTCCAGTCGCCGATTGAAGTTTGAAGGATTGAAATCCGACTTCCGACCACTTGGTGGCATTCAGCAACTGCTTGGTGTGTATTAAGAGGAGGAAGGATTCTCCTTTCGCACACTGTGATTTGCATGTTTTCCCCTTTCTGGATTGCCATGGATGCGACAAGTCCGGCTAGGGCTTCTGCACGTATGTTTTCACCTCTACGAATGTGGGTGATGTGACAGATGTCAAACTTTTGCAGAAGTGACTGTGCCTTGTTGTAGTAGGGCAACAAATCTGGCTTCCTGACTTCAAATTTCTGATTCATCTGGTTGACGATCAGTTGAGAGTCTCCAAAGACTTCCAGCATGGTGATACCGGATTCGATGGCGAGTTCCAATCCTAAGATCAGAGCTTGATATTCAGCTGCATTGTTTGTGCATGGTTCCAGTAGCGAGAAAGCATGTGGAATCATGTATTTGTCGGGGCTAACAAGAGGATGCCAACTCCCGAGATCAACTGTCTTTTTTCATTTGTCCTGGTTGCACCGTCAAAGTACATGTCCCAGGAGGCATTTTGTGAGAAAGTCTCCACCTTGTAGACTGGTTCGTCTGGGAGATCATCTCTGAGTGGAGACTCTTTAGGCAATGGATGCTCTGCGAGGAAGTCCGCTAGAGCTTGCCCTTTGATGCTTTTTATGGTACATACCTAATATCAATTGTGAAAGAAGGATGGACCATTTTGCCAGTTCGAGCATTGAGAGAACCTGCCTTTGTGAAAGGACCTTCAAGAGGTTGACCCTCGAGACCAGGTAGACTGTGTTGGAAAGCAAGTAGTGACGCAGCTTTTGTACGGCGAACATCACTGCAAGACATTCCTTTTCGACGGAGAGTAGCGATGCTCTGCACCTACTAGCATGCGGCTGAGGTAATATAGCAGCTTCTTTTCTTTGATCATTTTCTTGCGCAAGCAGAGCTCCCAAAGAGTGATCAAGGGCTCTTGTGTACAAGATAATGGTTTTCCAGTGGTAGGAGCAGCTAACACTGGGGGTTTTGTCAGGTATGACTTGATGTCTTGGAAAGCAGCTTCACAGTCAGCATCCCAGACAAAGTTTACACCTTTTTTCATCAACCGGGAGAATGGACGGCATTTCCCCGAAAGATTGGAGATGAACGTCTGATGTAGGCTAATCTCCCTTGAAGCCCTTTGAGTTCTCTCAAGGTTCTTGGAGAGGGCATTTCTAGAATGGCTTTGACTTTTATGGGGTCAAGCTCTATTCCAGCTTTCCGAACTAAGAATCCGAGGAACTTACCCGACGAGACGCCGAAGAAGCATTTCAATGGATTCATTCGCAGTTTGTGTTTGCGAAGCCGGAGGAAGACTTCTCGAAGGTTTTCGAGATGATCTTCTTTTCTTTTGCTTTTGACGGCGAGGTCATCAACGTAACATTCAACCGTCTTGTGCTGCATATCTTGGAATATTTTCATCATAGCCCTCTGATATGTGGCACCAGCATTCTTCAGACCAAATGGCATGACAGTGTAACAATACACGCCAAATGGGGTTCGAAAGGATGTATGTTTTTCATCCTCAGGATGCATCTTTATCTGATTGTAGCCAGAGAAACCATCCATGAATGTCATTCGCTCGAATCCACAGGTATTATCAATCATTACCTCTGGTATGGGGAGCGGAAATTCATCTTTTGGGCATGCGCCATTCAGGTCTCTATAGTCAATACAGACCCTGATCTGCCCATTTTTCTTTGTCACGGGGACAATGTTGGCCAACCATTCAGGATGTTGTTCCTCACGGATGAAGCCGACGCTTTTGAGTTTTTGAACTTCTTGTTCAATTTTATCCATCACATCTGGACGGAATCTTCTTTGGCCTTGCTTGACAGGCTTGATGTCTTCTTGAAGATTGAGTTTGTGAACTGCTATTTTGGGGTCTAAGCCTGGCCATTTCAGCGTAAGACCAGCAAAGCAATCAACGAACTCACGAAGAAAGGCGATATACTCGGGTAACTCATCATCCTTTATATTCTTGCTTATGAATACAGGACGTGGGTTATCTGGTGTTCCCAAAGTCTATCTTTTGAACAGGATCTTCTTGGAAGGTTGAAGGTGGTTCCTCCACAATATTTTCGGAGGCTTCCAGCTCAACGAAACCTTCTGGGGTTTCAAGGGCGTTTTCCAGACCA